>VDFB02371353.1:0-13357 GCA_007258455.2 Sequoia sempervirens
TTATGGTTTCCATGTAATCATGATGGGTGGAAGGAAATATTAATTTTTTTTGCATTGGTTTGTTATTGTGAATTTGTGTGTTTTTTGTCATTTTTTTCATCTGGGTCACTGTTGAAACCAATATTGTTTATGGTCTTTGTATAGTCGTGGTGCGTGGAAGACAATATTGTTTGTTTGTGTGTTGGTTTGTTACTATGAATTCATTTATTTTTTGTGGGTTTTTTCATCTGGGTCACTGTTGAAACCATTATTGTTCCATTTATGGTTCACATTTTGTGGTGAAGGTTTTGAATCGGTTTGCTACTATGAGCTTTTAGTGTTTTGTGGGTTTTTCATCTGGGTCACCATTGAAACTAATATTTTGTGGCAATGGTTGTTATGGAATGAAATAGTTAATGTTATACACTTTATGTTCTTTTGCATCAGGCAATGTTGATTGTTGTTCTCTAGCTTAGGCTATATTGTTTCCTTTTTGATAAGGCTTTGTTGGAAAAAGACTATATCATTTGTTGAAACAAAAATTGTTTGATTTATAGTTTGACTTTTGCAGTGATAGTTTTGCATGGGTTTGTTACAGCAATTTTTTGTGTTTTGTAGTTTTTCCCATCTGGGTGAGTTGATACCAATATTGTTTGATTTATGGCTTTTTTTGTGGCAATGATTGCAACTCTCTAGCTTAGGCTATATTGTTTCATTTATGGCTTCTATTTTGTGTGAATGGTTGGAAAATAGTTAATCTCATGTGTTTTTTGTGTTTTTTCATTTGGGTTGCTATTCAAACCAATATTGATCCATTTATGGTTCGTGTTTTGTTGTGGAGGTTTTGAATCAGTCTATTGCTGTGAGTATTTTATGTTTTGTGGGTTTTTCATCTGGGTCATTGTTGAAAGCAATATTTTGTGGCGATGGTTGCAACATAATGAAATAGTTAATGTTATACAATTTGGGTTGTTTTCTGTAAGGCAGTGTTGATTGTTGTTCTCTAGCTTAGGGTATATTGTTTCCTTTTCGATAAGGTTTTGTTGAAAAAAGACTATATACTTTGTTGAAACCAATATTGTTTGATTTATGTTTCAGCTTTTTTAGTGATGGTTTTGCATGGGTCTTTTGCTGTCATTTTTAGTGTTTTGCGGGGTTTCCCATCTGGGTGACTGTTGATACCAATATTGTTTCATTTATGGATTTCATTTTGTGGTGATGGTTGCAATGCAATAAAATAGTTAATGTTATGTAGGTCATGTTATTTTGCATAAGACATTCTTGACTGTTGTTTCCTACCTTAGGCTATATTGTTTCATTTATGGCTTTTGTTTAGTGTGAATGGTTGCAACATAGTAAAATAGTCAATGTTATGGAATTTATGTTGTTTTCCATAGGGCATTGTTGACCCCAATTTTTAAGCCTTCCGACTCCCGAATTCAGTCGGGAAAAAGGTGGTGGATTATTTTTTTATTTTTAAATTTAAAGTGTTTGGTGCGCCGATAGAGAAGACCAATGAAATGGCATCAGTATTAATTGTTGTATGGTTTTTTTGTAGTCACAAAGGTTGTAAGTAACAATTTTCTTTGAAAGCTTTGGAAAACATAGTGAATGTCTGCACAATTTTTGATAGGCATTGGTTTATGGCTATATTGTTTCCTTTTTAATAAGGTCATGTTGAAAAAAAGAATTCCCTAGGATGTTGTTGAAACCATTATTGTTTCATTTAAGGTGTTAGTGTGTATGTCTGTATATTCATTACATACATGTATATTTGAGGTGATGCATTTATCTAAATATGGATATCTCCACTTTTTAATATCAATATAGCTATTTGCTTCTTGTCTTGTTTGATTGCCACATACACTTATATCTGCACAATTGGTATTCACTATTCTCAATGTTTATACGCCATTGTTGAGTGTTGTTCTCTAGCTTAATGTCTATGCAATTTTTTTATAGGCATTGGTTTATGGCTATATTGTTTCCTTTCTGATAAGGTCCTGTTGAATTTTTTTTCCCTAGGATGCTGTTGAAACCATTATTATTTCATTTAAGGTGTCTGTGTGTATGTTTGTATATTCATTACGTACATGTATATTTGAGGTGATGTGTTTATCTAAATATCATGGATATGTCTAGTTTTCAATATCAATATAGATATTTGCTTTCTATTTGGTTTGATTGCCATGTACTCTTATATTTGCATAATTGGTATTCGCTATTCTCAAATTTTTATGTCATTTTTGAGTTTTGTTCTCTAGATTTGGCTATATCATTTTGTATTTGAACCATTGTACAGTAGTATATGTCATATAATTTTCATTGTTATCCATAAAGCATTGTTCAATTTTGGTCTATAGCTTTGGCAATATTCTTTCCTTTCCAATAGGGTTCTCTTGGAAAAAATAATTTCCTAGGTCATTGTTCAGACCATTATTGTTCCATTTACGGTGTGAGTGTGTATGTTTCCATATGCATTTTCTACATGTATCTTTGAGGTTACATGTTTATCTATATATAGATATGTCGAGTTTTTTATATCAATATGGTTGTTTGCTTCTTGTTTGGTTGGATTGCCACATAGTGTTATATCTGCACAATTGGTGTTCACTATTTGAATGTTTATATGTATGTGTGGGCATGTATGTGTGTATATGGTCATTTCTAATAAGGTGTTGTTCAATAAATAATTTTCTATGTTGTTGTTGAAACCATTATTCTTTCATTTAAGGCATTTGTTTTGTGGTTATGGTTGCAATGCTATACAATTTATGTTGTTCTCCATAAGGCATTGTTGATCATTGTTCTCTAGCTTTGGTTATATTGTTTCTAGATTTTAAAATCAAATTAAATAGTGCATACTATATAGTTTGTGTTGTTATATGTAAGGCATAGTCAACTATTGTTTTGTGGCTTTGGCTACATTGTTACTTTTTTCGATAAGGCAATGTTCAAACCAATATTGTTTCATTTATTATTTTCGTCTAGTTTTGATGGTTGCAAGGCAATTTAACAGCTATAAATTTAAATAGGGTGACATAGCTATATAACCAAACCACACAAAATAAAAAGAGGACCATAGAGTAAAAGTAATACAAAACTATAAGTGACATAAACAATACAAAAGAAAAGAAGTGTATATTTTTCTGTTAAACATTATAAGTTGGTGTCCATTTTCTTAATTTATAACCAGTTAAATGCATGTGTTTTTTGCTATTAATTATTTTGTTAGTAAAGTCGAGTATATATGGATGTTGTCTACATGTAATTTCACATACATACATATCTGCACAGAGGAAAAGAAAAATGAAAGCGTACAATAGATGGAAAAACCTACATAACATAAAAAAATTCATAGTGCCAAACCTAATCAAAACCATCACCACAAAAGGTGAACCATAAATCAAACAATATTGGTTTCAACAAAAAATATAATCTTTTGTAGAGTATAATCAATAATACATATATATGTGCATCTAACTTCATATATATATATAGGTGTAGGTTTTTTTTTGTAGCTACATATATATGTATTGCATGTGTTGGATGCATATGAAGAAATCTATTGCTTGGAAATATATAAACACAAAAAGTATGTGTTTCTTTTGTTGTGCTTCATTTCTCTTTCATTGTGTGCAGATATGTATGTATGTGAAATTAGATGTAGAAAACATTCATATATACTGCTAGCCATGTTTATTGTTTGGGGAAACTAAAGTTAAATACACCTTTTTAGTTATTATTTCTTTCAACCTCAAAAAAGGAATTAGAATGGTAGGTTGTATAATAAGTGCAATAAGGAACATTGATTTCACCATTGGTTAGAGTGGTGGGTGATGTATGTGCTTTTTTGTGGTAGGCATGCATAGATTGTCCACCAACATATTCAATGGTGATATCAATGCTTATTATTGCACTTAATATACAAATTGTCATAGATATGAGTGTTGAGTGCATCTAATTTCACAAATATACATATCTGCACATGGGGAAAATTATATCGCACACAACAAAAGAAGGAAAAAAAACATGAACTATATAAGATTAACTATTTATTTCATTGTATTCATCACCACAAAATGGAGGCCATAAATAAAAAAAATTGGTTACAATAGTTTCCTAGATGGAAAAACCCACAAAACACAAAAATTCACAATAACAAACCTTTAGAAAAACTCATTGTTTTGGCTTGCAACTCTAATAGCAGGCAAAGCCACAAAACAACACCCAACAATGCCTCATTGGAAATTGTGTAGGCTTTTGCTATGTTTCTTGGGGTTTAAAATGATAGGTGTTATTACAACCATCACCACCACATGGAAACCATACAACAATTAATGATAATGACACAATGGAGAGCTTCTGTATAGCCATTGCCACTACATGGAAGCCATACAACAATCAATGTTGATGCCACAATGGTGAGCTCCTATGAAGGTGCAAGTTCGATCAATCGTTGTTAAGCTTCTGTGAAGGTGGTTGGAGACTATTTTTGTTTTTTTGCATGGGGTGATGGTTGCAAAAGCAATACATGGAATCCATAAATCAAACAATATTCGTATTAGAAAACAATATAGTCTTTTCCAAATAGCACCTTATCAAAAATAGAAACAATATAGCCTTTTCAACAACACCTTATCAAAAATAAAATGATGCACCCTAAACTACAGTGCAACAATGAAGAATTCCTTATGGAAATTAGCATAAACTATATAGTGTTCAATATTTTTTTTGCATTGCAACCATAGCAATAAAATGGAAGCCATGAATCAAAAATTATTTCCCCCACCAACACCTTATCGATAATGAACCAACATAGACAAGGCTAGAGAACAATGAACACCAATTCCTTGTCAAAAACAAGAAAAAGTGTATAACATTAATTATTTTATTGTGTTGTAGCCATCACCACAAAAGAATAGATACATACATATCTACACGTAGGGAATGATAGGATGTATTTTAAATGTTATATGGAAGAGTGATGTCACAATTGATCACACTGATGGACAATCCCTTGTTTTTTTATGTTTCACTTTATTTCTCCTATGCACAGATATGTCTGTATGTTGTACTAGATGCAAACAATATTGATACATACAGAGACATCCTTGGAATGATAATTTGTATTTTAAGTGTTGTATGGAACATTGATTCACCCATTGATCACAGTGATGGACAATTTATTTCCCCTATGTGCAGATATGTATGTATGTCATAGTGGATGCAAACGACATTGATACAACCTGATTCCTATGTTTATTTTGTTGGGACATTCTTGGAATGATAAGCTATATTTTAACTGTTATATGAAACATTGATGCCACCATTGATCATAGTGATGGACAATGTATATTCTAGGTTGGTTGTTTTGCAAGAACAAAGAATATTTTTGAAATAAGTTACAAAGAGTTTTCTAAATGTGTTTTTTTTTTATATTATTTGTTTTTGGTCATATTTTCAATGTCTCCACAGAAAATTTGAAAGATTAAAAAATTGAAATAAAAAAATTGGGAATGGAGCTCTTCAACCATTGTTGCTTTAATTGAATCTTTGGCCCTTGTGTTTTTGTCACAATAGAGCTCATGGCCAGCCACCGGCGTTGCAGCTCTAACCTTTTTAAAGAGCAAGCCCAACAATGTCAGTGGACTCTAGCTCTCCCCAGGCTACTAGACAAGCCTCGGGTGCCAATCTCGAAAGTTTGTTGCTTGTTTACTTTTTTTTGCTGACAATTGTATTGGCTCTTCTCCATGTGTATCCACCAAACTATGAAAATGCTTTGCTTGCATTAGCGACACTTGTATTATATAGTCTAACTTATTTATATTTGAGGTATTTATGTGTCCTTCACCTTTTTGTTTTCTAGCCATTTGGGAGTAGCCTATGTGTAGCTATTTATGTGTCTTCCATTTTATTGGAGTTGCATATAACTTCATTTTTGTTATAATATTTCCTGTGTGATGTTGAATGATAATTGTTGTCTATGTTCTACACAATAATTTTGTGATTTAGATTGAGTCTACTTGCACGCATATATATCTAGATTTATACTTGTTGATAGACATTATTGCATTTAAAATCATACATATATATATTTGTACATGCATTGTGAAGTATAGGTGTGGATAACTATGTATGTTGTGCAACTCAAGCTACAACTCTGTACTCAACAATTTCTTATTCAAAATAACATAAAGTGTTGAATTATTGTGCTAAGTTTTGAATGCAACCTATTACTGCAACCACCACCAAAATATGTAGCCCATAGATGAAGCAATGTTGTCGTCACAAGTTGTGCCAAGTGTTGTTTAATTTGTTTTCTGAGGAAACAAACATATGTATCTAGATTTAAATTTATCTATATTTGTTCTTGCACCTATTGATAGGTCACTATTGGAAAAATAATTTTCTAGGTCTTTGTTGAAACCATCATTGTTTCATTTAAGGTTTTTGTTTTGCGGTGATGGTTGCAACACTATACAGTTTACATTGTTTTCTACAAGGCATTGTTGACTGTTGTTCTCCATCTCTAGCTATAACCTGAAGCTATAGAACAATAATCAACAATGCCTTTTTAAAAATAACATAAACTGTTTAGTTGCTTTGGTAACTTTAGAATGCTAAATATTATTGTGGTTGTATATGTGGACTATTTTATTTCTTGTTGTGTTTGTATATGTGGATTGTTTTATTTCTTTACAACTATTGCCACTACATGGAAACCATAAATGAAATAATATGTTCAAAGCTATTTAACAACAACCAATAATGTGTATATATGTGCATCTAAGATTAGATACATGTATCTCGGTGTACCTTTTGTTTTGGAGCTGCATATATATTTATTGCATGTGTTGGATGCATATGTAGGAATGTGTTGCTTGGAAATATATAAACACAAAAAGTGTGTGTTTCATTTCTCTTTTGTTGTGTGCAGATATGTATGTATGTGAAATTAGATGTATGTAGAGTTGATATATACTGCTTGCCATGTTTATTGTTTGGGGAATTAGAAATTAAATGCACCTTTTCAGTTATTATTTTTTTCAGCCTCACAAAAGGAGTTGTTATAATGATAGGCTATATAGTAAGCGTAATAAGGCACACTGATTTCACCATTGATCAAAGTAGTGGAAAATGTATCTTCTTGCTCAGGGGTTTGGTGAGAGCCAATGAGGCTCCATGACCCAATATGGTAGGGTGGAGAGAAAGCCTCATTTTGTTATGTTTCATTTTATATTTTCTATGTGCAGATCTATGTGTTTTTGACATTTGATGTAGACAACATTCATATGTTTGAATTCCACCTATGGATATATATGTTTGTTGTCTACATATAACTTTGGATGCATATATATGTATAGATCTTCCTTTCTAAGCGTATATGCAGACTCTTTTATTGCTTTCCACCCATTGCCACTACATCAAAATCATAAATGAAATAATATTTTGTAGCTATTCAACAACAATCAACAATATGTATATATGTGTAGTTAACTTTGGAAACATATATATCGATGTAGAATTTGTTTTGCAACTCCAAATATATGTATTGCATGCATTGGATGTATATGTAGGAATTTGTTACATGGAAATATATACACGCAAAAAATTATGTGTCTCTTTTGTAGTGTTTTGTTCCTCTTTTCTCCTACGTAGATATGTGTGTATGTGAAATTCAATGTACACAACATTCATATATATATTGCTCGCCATGTTTATTGTTTTTCAAAGATAGTATGTAGACAACATTCATATATACTCCTTGCCATGTTTTTTTTTTTGCAAAGATAGTTGTTATTTGTTTCATCCTCAAAGAAGCATCCTTACAATAATAGGTTTTATATTAAGTGTAATAAGGAAGATTAGTTTCACTATCCATCACAGTGGTGGACAATTTTTGTTCTTGCTCAGGGGTTTGGTGAGAGCCTATGGGGCTCCATAACCCAATAAGATAGGGTGGAGAGCAGGCCTTCTTTTTTTCTTGCTCATTTTACTTTCCCTATGTGCAGATATGTATGTTTGTAAAATTAGAAATGAACAACATTCATTCCTATGTGCAAATATCTATCTATGTGAAATTAGATGTAGAAAATATTCATATATACTCCTTGCTATTCTTATTCTTTTCATAAGATAATTATGATTTTTATTTGATCTATGGTTTTTGTCCACTAGGAATGGTTAGAACGTGATAAAATAGTCCATGTTCTTCACGATAAGCCATTGTTGGCTATTTTTGTATGGCTTCAAGGATAGTTGTTATTTGTCTAGGCCTAAATAACGATTTTCTCAATGTTTCATCTGACACTTAATATACAACCTTGCATTGTAACAAACCCTTATTGAGTGTAGAGTATATTGCTTCTACATGTGAGTTCAAAAAATTAGATCAATGGTGACATCAATCTTCCATATGACACTTAAAATACAACTTATCATTCCAAGAATGTACCAACAAAATAAACATAGGGATCACTGTGTGAATGTTTTTGCATCTACTATGGCATACATACATATCTGTACATAGGGAAAATATATTGTCCATCACTTCAATACTATGTGCAGGATCATGATGGGCTAAAAATGGCAATATGTTGGGTATGTGGCTGACAACTATTTTTTACCCAAAATTGATGAAATGAAAAGGGCTTTTAAAAGGAGATTCTCAAATTTACACCAATATAAATTATGCTTTACTTTGAATTTAATAAATGTAATTATTATTCATTTTCTATTCAAATTATGACTAAATTCTTGATTGATAGGTGGATTGAAAAACATTTATAGCTTTCAAATGGTATCATTTTTTGAATCAAAACATCGTCACATTCTATGCTTAAGCATATACTATAGGATTAAAAATAAAAATGAATTTCATGAAGTTTTAACCAAGTTAAGGTGGTTAGACATCACGGTTTTTATATTTTTTTAAAATTTGTAATAAAAATTTCATAATTAATTATTTACTATGAAACAATTACAAAAAAATGCATCACATCGAGACATGAGTCCTTTACTTATATCTAAAATATTATAAAAAAATATTATCATTTATTGTGGTTAGGGTGGTCAGAACAGACACCTACTTATATTTTCCCTGAAATTTAAGTTCTACTACATTGAAATTTCAAATTTTCACCAAATAGATTTTTTTAAAAACAAACCTAGTAGTTTAGAGACTACATTCAATTTGCTACAAATTCTATTCTTACATATTTTTGATATAATATAGATGAATTATTTAAATTTTTACGTCAAGTTGCCTAACTATGATTTTTCTAATTTTTTTGCCACTTAAGGGCCTCTTTTTGCCATGATGATCCTGCACATACCCAGTGGCATCAAACAAAAAATCACAATAACAAACCTATGCAAAAATATAGTCTTTTCTCAATAGTACCTTGTCAAAAATGAAACAATATTGCCTTCTCAACACTCTCTTATAGAAAATGAAATAGTATACCCTAAGCTAGAGAACAACAATAAAAAATGCACAAAACCAACACAAAACTATAGCCACAAAATCCATGCAGAATGATAGCCACAAAATTCCAACCATAAACGAAAAAATATTGCTTAAATAACAAACAATATAGGCTTTTATCAATGCCTAATCAAAAATTTGAAACAATATAGCCTTTTCAACAACACTTTATCAAAAATGAGACAATATACCCCAAGCTAGACAACAACAATCAACAAAAACTACATAACATTAACAATTTTATTCTGTTGCAAACATAGCCACAAAATGGAAGCCATAAAGAGAAACCCACAAAAATTTTCAGTAACAAAGCCATGCAAAAATATACTCTTTTCTCAATAGAACCTTATTGAAAATTCAAATAGTATAGTCTTTTCAACAATACCTTTTTGAAAATGAAACAATATAGCCTAAGCTAGAGAACAATAATCAACAATGCCTAATGAAATCAAACATAAACTGTATAACATTAACTATTTTACTCAGTTGTAACCATAACCACAAAACAAAAGCCATAAATCAAAGAATATTGGTTTCAACAGTTACCCAGATGGAGAAACCCACAATACACAAATATTCGCAGTAACATACCCATGGAAAACCATAGCCACAAAACACAAACCATAAATGAAACAACATTCCTTTTTACAAACAATATAGTCTTTTTCCAACAACACTTTATTAAAATTTGAAACAATCAACTGTGCCTTATCAGAGATCAAACGAAATAGCCTGCCACAAACCGTGAACCACAAATGAAACAATATCACAAAGGGTTTTCCCAATATGCACCTCTTCCTGGTTCCTTCAAACACATCTCTTCCCACTACCTTTCTTCACACTGCCTTGTTTCTCAAAGCCTAGAAAAAACTACATAATGTTAGCAATTTTATTCTATTGCAAACATAGCCACAAAATACAAGTCATACAGAGAAACCCACAAAAATTCACAGTAACAAACCCATGCAAAAATATACTCTTTTCTCAATAGAACCTTCTTGAAAATTGAAACAATATAGCCTTGTTTGCATCTTCTATGACATACTTAGATATCTATACATATGGCACATACCTTGTCCATCACTTCGATTAATAGTTCCATTATCAATACTTTTGCATTGCTTTTGGAGTCATTGCCCCATGCGAAAAAATGCAAAATATCCTCCAACCACCTTCATAGAAATTCCACAACGAACTGTTGGACTTGCATCTTCACAAAAGCTCACCCTCTTGTTATCAATATTAACTGTTGTATGGTATCCGTGTAGTGGTGATGGTTGTGCCAACAACTGCCACTTAAAATGTGAGAAGAGGTGGAAAGAGTCTTTGCAATTTTCAATAAGGAATTGTTGGGTGTTCTTCTATGGCTTTACTTGCTATCAAAGTTGTGAGCCAAGATTGGGAGCTTCTTTGAAGGCTGAAGTTTGATCGCCCTTTCCAACACATGTATCAGTACGTATCTATATCTATAAGTTTCCATTCATCTATATATGTATATTGTCTACATCTAATGCCATGGACATACATTTCTACATGTACTTTTTTAGTGTGTATATTTCCAGATAGAAAATTATTACTGAAGCACCTATAAAACATGCAAACACTTAATCCTCAAATATGGATTAGTCATATGCAAAATCCTCAAAATGCTTCTATGAAATAACAATGTCATGCTCCAAAGATGCAAAAAAATAACAAAGAAGATCAAAGATACATATAGAAGCAAGACAAGTACCTTTTCCATATTGGATTGTTGTCAAATGTGCCAATGACCCTTTCCCAATCCTTGCTAAAACTCACAAGGTGCAATGCAATGGTGATGGAAAAAATTAGTTCTCAATTTAGGAGAGTAACTTTGCATAAGAGTTGTAGATGTTTTGATGAAGAATCAACCCTCCATTTATAGATTTTCAAATTGGAAGAGAGCTCAAGATAGATCAATGTGGGATAAAGATTGAACCAATGAGAAGAGGCCACATGTCAACTTGCCATAGGTTGAGGAATGAGCACACTTTGGCCAATGTGCCAAAGAGAGGGATATTTCAAATTTGAAATTGTGAAATAAATGTTGAGTGGGGGACATGAAATAGAGAAGTTACTGCAATGTCGGAAGGGACAAGTCAACTTGTCTTCATTTTTAAATTTGAGAGAATATTCCATTTTTTATGCCAAGTTGAAAGAAAATGATGAATTTATAAATGAGTTAAAATGATTTATTGGTGCAAGTGGAAAAAAATAGAGGATGTGATGGGTGATTAGATTAGTTTAATCAATATTAGATTAGCTTAGGTGATGATTAGTTGATTTTGACCCACTTGACTTAAATATTTTGATTTATTTAAATCAAGAGGGAGAAATATGCATTTGGATTTCAATTAAATAAAGTTTGGTTTTTGTTTTTTATTTTTATTTTTAGGCTATGAGGAATCAGGTATACGACCCTATAAAGCTAACGATGCGCTAATAAACTTTTAGCAGTGACCCGGTGGCCCAGTGCGACATACATCCCTCATTTACCCTGCAGGGGTGGGGAGACTAAGACCTGCATTGATCAACCTCCTGCAATAGGAAAGATTTAGCCAGGCTAGGGCCCCAACCCAGAAGTTTGGTTTATTTAATTAAAAGGTTGATGTTTGATTTATTTAATTTAAATGAATAACCTTAGGAATGAAATGAATGAGTTTAATTTACCTGATGAATGGATGAAGGTGGACAGTTAATTTAATGAGGGATGAATGTGAACCCTAGTTTACTTGATGAATGGACCTAATTAAA
The DNA here is from genome assembly GCA_007258455.2 of Sequoia sempervirens. NCBI lineage: Eukaryota > Viridiplantae > Streptophyta > Pinopsida > Cupressales > Cupressaceae > Sequoia > Sequoia sempervirens. Next base: position 12,245 of record VDFB02371353.1, read on the forward strand.
TGCATAATGCTAATTTTGCATGTCTACATTTTTCCCCTCTTTGAAGCAATGTACTTGTTGCATTGGTTGAAAGAATAAACTTGTCGCGATCAAAATTTAAAAATTTTCTATTTTTTCTTATGCTCAAGCGGAAAGAAGTACAGTAGTACATTGCCCCCTTGAGAGATCGAGCGAAAATATTCTATTTGAGGGTCAATCTCAGGATAAAGAGGTTCAACATGGATGCTTATGGATGATGATGCAAATGAGATGTTTTTAAGATGCTTAGAATAACAAATCTATATTATCTTAAACAACTTAAATGATGATATGATGTATGAGATGGATGAAATGGATGATGTGATATGCTATGATTATGCAATGGATGATTTATGCAAGTATATGATTTTATGAGATGCTTATAGACTAATAGATCTATATTATGATGATGATTATGCATGTGAGATGATATGTAGAACACTGATGGTTTGTGGGTGCAGAATGGATGCATTGATGATGATCATTAACTATTCATGATGTGATGTTAGTGTGGAAAAGAAGACATTAGATGATGACAAGAGGATCCAACAAGCCAACTTTATGAGATATGATTATGATGAGAGATGATGATAGATAGATAGATGATTTTATTATCAAGGATTGGGATTTTAAAAGGGTCACTTACCTTATGTTTGATAACACGCATAAGCACGATGCATCAAGGTATAAAGAACCAGGATGGTGTTGTACTTAGTATGATGGAATTTGACTTGAAAAATAGATAGGAGTATTCTTGTTCACACCTGACATACAAAAACCTTGCTAGGATGCACTTACAGTTTCGACATCTCGGACCAAAACATGGAAAGGTATAACCAATCAATGCAATAGTCAACAAACTGTCCAAAACATCCTCTATACATATCTAACAGAGCCAGTATTCACCAAGGTTATTTTACAAGAATGTCCAACAAGCATAGAAGATGGAAAGATAATGAGCATTTTCCCCATTCCTATCTCTCTAAATCCTTTGTTTGGATATCATCGAGAGGTCCTTGGACTAAGCACAATAAGATAAGTCAAAAGACAAAGATAAAGCACACAAACAAGTTGATGTTCTTCAATACCACTAAC
>VDFB02371354.1:0-108420 GCA_007258455.2 Sequoia sempervirens
TAAAGGTCCAATTAAGGGATAATTAAGCTTAATTAATTAAGAGGGCCCAAATAAGCGTGAAAATGCAAATAGGTACATTTAACAACACTAAATTAAGGCATTATTAAATCCAATTTAACTAGGAGGGCCTAAACAAGTGAGAAAATGTAAAGGGAAAAATTAAAAAAATGTTGTACAATAATAACAATTAACCATTGAACCAGGCTGTCCAAAAAAATTTGAAGTCTGAGGAGGAGGAGGACCTGCGAAGGATGAAAAAAAGTTATTATGATTCTATGAGGATTGTCTCGCAATGGAGGAAAGTGTTGAATGTGCTAATGGAGTACATTGCACTGGATGGTTGTTATACTAGGGTTTTCGGGTATCATTTCATGCTCCTCGATCATTTTAGGCATCAGGTTAGGGTTTCCTTCCCTTTCTATCTTGCTTCTTCTCTGAATGCCAGTATGCAAAACTATAGACATAATCTGATTAGGCATTCCATCCTCCATGAAGGCCTGCTTGTTTTAATTCATGATCATTTTAAAGCCATGCCGACTCTATCCCACCAAACCCCCTCTTCTAAGGATAGGGTTGCAGTTAAGGGGAAAGGGAAATCTAGTGTCTCTCCCTAGAAGAATGGAAAGAGAAAGGTCTTGGAGGACCCATCTTACAATGTTAATAAGGAGGATTCACAACCAACCCCTTCGTCTAAATATTCTAGTTACCATGTTATTGACAGAGAGGAGAGGCCCTATTTTCCCAAGGATCTTAAGGTGGAGGACCATTATTTTAAATCTGAATGTGAACTCCCTGATGATATTCTTTCTATTTCCCGTAATGGGTTTGTGGATTTTTTTAGGTTAATCAGATGGGTGTTTTTTGAGATTAAGGAAATTAAGTTGAATCAGAGGGCTATGAACAGTAAAATGGAGAAGGATGATGACAATAATAATAGAGATAGAGTTAAGGCCACCGAATTATGGACTGAGGAAGAAAAGAAATACATGGTGGAATGCCTTAAGAAAACTATTGAGGATTTACAACATTTCAAAAGTAACCATGATGGTAAGTTGTCTGAGATGGAGGAAAAGCTAAGGAATATAAAAGATTCCCTCCACAAGGTGCTAGTAATGAGCCATAAAATTTTAAAATATATAGCAAAGACCATGAATGCGATGGTGGAAAATTTGGAAAATGCATATCAGGTTAGGACGGCTGTGTACATGGATGTTGAGAAAGAGGAAAGCCAGTTGGAAGGTGGAGGGTCGAGCAACAGAACTAGAGTGAACCTGAAGAGGAAGGCATACCAAGATCTTGTGAACATCCAAGAAATCAAAAAATTTGCTCTTAGTATGAACAAACTTGAGCAGGAGGCGGTGGAGATCCTCAGGAATCTGGCCTAGTGGTTGGACTTTTGGTGGTTTTTTGTTGGCTTTTTGCTATGTTGCCTTGGGTTCCATTGTTTTCTTCTTTGTGGGCAGCATTTTGTTTTTTTCTTGGACTCTTTTAATGTTGTATATGTCGCTCTTTTACTGTTAATGGTTTCAGGTTCCCTTCAAAACCTGTTTGCTCCTTAATAAAAAACAATTAACCATTGAAACAAAGAAAAATGAGGCGTTATGATAAATATGGGATGATGCACCCATTTTCCTTATTTCATTAGGAAAAAAATATCCCCAAAGGTAAGATTGAATTTCAACCCTTAGGTGAGTCAACCTTAATGGAGATCTTGCTATTTTCCTTATGCAAAGACGGGGTAAAATCTGCCTGAACAACATTTTGGGGAGAAAAACTAAAAAATAGTAAATGAACTCGATTATGCAATGTGAAACTTGGATTGTCAATTTAAAGCATAACAGAAACAAAAACAACAAAATTTTGACAAATTTGAGAAGGGAAAGTTGATGTGTACCAATCACTAAATATTGTTGTTGAGTGTCCTCCTAAGATAGATTCACCATAGGGTAAATGGGTCCTGCTACACGAATATTTTCTTTTATTTTGATAGTCCTCTTCTCCTGAGTCTACACTCCATATTCCTCTGGATCTCACATGTCATGACTTGACAACTTTGATGACAACTTTTACAACTTTGTAGAATTGAACTTTTGATCAATCTTCGATCCTTCTTCACCTATAAATCGGCAAACACAAAAAGAGGGAAAATTTGTTTTCTTTTAGTGAATGGGGGTTTGCTTTGGTCAAACCCCATTTTGGTAATTAAACCTTGAAATGAAATGAAACATGAATGGAAGGAATGATGAATGAACAATGCTATGTTACAACTCACCAAACCCTTGAATGGAGATCCTTAGAGGACTAAAGTCTAACACATCTCTCCAAATTCTTGATCTTGCATGAAATGTCTTGATTGGATGTTAATCTTGATGCTTGAATTTTGACTTGAATGCTTGAAACCTACATCACAATGTTAGCTCCAAAAACATGGATGATTGAAAATAACTTTGACATGATGCTTGAAATGTTGAATGCTGATGTAGAAGATTAATAAATCTACTCTTGAACACTTTTGAAAATAATATTTTCTCTTGTGAAATTTTCCTTCTTTTTTCTAGATATTGAATTGATAAAAAAGACCTTGTATTTATAGGTACAATTTTCTAATTTCTCAAAAATTAAACATCAAAGGTCGACAATTGTAATTGTAATTTGAATCATAAAAATGCCACCAAAAAAATATTAAAAAATTGAGATCCTCAACTTAACCAGGACCCATTCACCCTTGGGAAAATGGGTCTTAAGACCTAAATCTAGGACACTCAACTTCCAAAGCAATTTAATTAATGTTTGCAATTGTTTAATACAAGTTTCCCTTTCATAAAATGAGATTAATTAGGCTTTTAAATGCATAATTGGTACAATTAGAGGCTTAATTAATTCCAATTGAATTAAGGGACCCAAACATAGAGTGAAAATGTAAAGGAGTACATTTTTCTACACTATATTTAGCCACCACTTCAGTGAGAGGATGAGCCCTATGCTCAAACTCACACTAAAGTAGACAAATAAGTGACAAGAGGAGTCCAAGTGTACAAGTGTAAGTGAGATAGGATGAAAATGATGAAGGAGGTTATGCAAGCCCCCAAGATCAAGATCCCATGGTAAACAAAAATAAGTACAAAGGAACACATATATATGAATGATATACATCAGCAAGACAAGATACACAAGCATACAATGCCAAAATTGATTCAAAAAGAAAAGAGAAAAGGGATGATCAAGCCTTAGTTGTTTGCCCAAAAATGTTCACAAGTGGAAACCCGATGTCCATTATGCAAACAAAATATACTCACACATGCTAGTGAAATTTGTTGTCCACAAGGTGAGCCCCAAAAAGGTGGCTAATGGGAAAGTCATGCTAGGTCTACAGGCTCCCATGTATCAACCATACCAAAAGTTATACCTCCTGATAACTTTGATAAGATTCCACACAAAAAGTTCACAAGGCTAGCAAGTTGTGTTATGCTAGGCACTGATGAAAAACAAAAAGGTTCCAATAGCAAGCAAGTTGTGTTATGCTTGGTGGCCATGATAAAAAAATTTAAATGCAATATGATAGAATAGTCAAAGGGGCTTTTCTTAGTTCATGAAAGGTCTCACCTTAAGGAACACTATGCTTAATGTCACCAAAGGAGGACTATTTGAGGATAAAAGATTCACAACTTAGGGAATACAATCCGTAGCACCACCACTAAGAGGAATGTCATATGCCAAGAAAGGTTTAACTCCTGAAGGACATAAAACCCAATGTCACCACCAAGAAGACACATCGCGTGAAGTAAGAAGACCACACTTTGAAGAAAACAATGAGTGGGGATGCATATGCCCCCACTTTAAATAAATTGCTAAACACCATGTTGTGAGCAATTACTTTAAAGTAGAAGATGGAAAATTCCAATACATGAGAGCTTTATTTGGAAATCCCTATGTAAAACATATGTTTCATGGATATATCTACGTCATGAAAGGAGGGTTTCCCCCCATATTCAATCCTAAGATAACATATAAGGGATCCATGGATTTTGGGTCAGCATCATGCCATTTCTACAGTGATATAATTGAGCTCAGAATCGCCATCATTCCCCAAATGACTCATGGAACAATTAGCACAAAGAAAGAATGAATCATAGAGAGAAAACAAAGAAAATATTTTGGGTCAACATAGAAGAGACCTAAATGTCTCAATGCCTTACATCATCCCCAAAAGGAAAACACAAGACAAATGAAAAAATAAAGGTGTACGACATATAGAACAATGTAGATACAAATAGAAGAATCTCACAATAGATTTGCTTCTTTTGTATCCTTGCACCAACGAAGTGACAAGGGTCATCCAAAGTAGGCTCAAAAACATATAAAGACGTGTCAAGAAACATTGTATGGGGGATCGAATTACACACATACAATCACAAAGAACTTGAAAAGAAGACAAAGAAAAGACTAGTATGGAACATGTGATTCAACCTATAGCAGGTCATCCACATCCCAATCTTGTTCATCATAGGCAGAAGGTAGACAACTAGCCAAAGGGACAATGATGAGTGTTGTACTAGTAGCATCATCAAGTTCAACATGTGGCTAGGAACTCTTGTTAGGAGGATCATCATTGGATTCAACATGTGGTGAGACACTCTTGTTATGAGGATCATCATGTTTTTTATCATTTAAGCTCATGGAAGAGGAAAACAATAAATTCAGCTCATTATGCACTTCGTCATCAATCTTAGCAATCTCATCATCATCACCCAAGTTAATCACAACAAGAGGCCTAATGAAAATGTTAATAGATGTTTCATGTGTTTGTTGTGGTGAAGGTGGAGAATCATCATGCTTTTTTTCAATTGGAATTTGATCTTGATTTTCTATTTTATTCTCTTCTTTTAACTTACGATAAATAGCACATCTATGCCTACACTCTTTGGCATTTCTATTTCTTCTTGTGAGATTTTCAAGTTATGATTGTGTAGGAGTGGGTTTATCAACCATTGGTTTATTTTCTTCCCACAAGGGATGAATGGAAGGAACCATGGAATGTTGTTCAACTAATTTCTCTTTAGCTTTATAAACTTGTTTGATCTTAGGAGGAATAATGAGACTTATATGGTTATCTCTTGTTCTTTTATAGGAAATAGGTGAAGGATTTATCATGGGTTGGTCTTCATCATTTGGAAGGGATTTTGGTTCAATCATGGTTTCATCAATGATAGGAGGCTCAATCATGGGTTGAGGCATGTTGCCAAGGGATAATTTTGTTATGTGCTTTGCCTTGAACTTTTGGTAATATTTGAAATATAAGTCCTCACAAGGCTTAAGTGATTCTATAGGTTCGGGCCAAAAGAAATCCAATGAGAAACTCCCACAGGAAGACACAAGATTAAAGCCACTATGGTGCACAGTAAAGATGCCATTTCCAAATGGAAACTTTAAGAATTTATGCACTATCGTTGAGATGACATCCATGGAGTGTAGCCATGGATAACCAAGCTTCACACTAAATTGGTTTGACAAGGAGATGATGGAGAATGAGACATTCAATTATTTTGGTCCAACTCTTAAGGGGAGAGTGATTGAACCTATTGTAGGGAAAGCAAAACCATTATGTGTTTTGATCCATGCTTTTGGTTGTTCATAAGAATCATGATAAAGTTCATGCACAAATAAGAATTGATCGGTGATCACATTCTCTACACACACAAGATCAATCAATATCCCATTATTAGGCTTGTAATTGATTCTTCCGACAATGTAAAGAGGACCATCAGGTGCACGCCTAATTATGTCATTTTATGAAAAAGAAATGTCAAGGAGTATTTTGGTTTTTCCCTTATGAGGTTGAACATCAATGAATCTAACCACACATTGCAATTCTTCTTCATTATCACTCATATTATTTGTATTTTGATATTTGTCAATATTTATCACATCTTTCTTAGTATCCATAGATTTCACAAAAGAGATATTATTTGGAATGGGGTTGGTAAATATTTTCAAGTTTTGGTTGGGTGGGGAAACAAACTTATTTCCTTGATCATTAACACCACCAATCTAGATGTGATTAGAATCAATGAGATCTTGCACAATGCGTTTAAGACGCTTACAATGTTCTGTATCATGTCCATTTTGTTGGTGATAATGGAAAAAGGAATTGGAGTTAAAGTTTGGAGGTAAGGGCTTAGTGGTATCAATGTCTCTAATAGGAGGTAAGGTAACTAAGTTCTTACTCATAATTTGCAACATGATGGAGTGAAGGGTATCAAGTAATGAGGTAAATTGTCTACTCCTTTACCTAAATGGATATGGATTTGTCATTTTTATTGCAGCCACTTGAGAGTCAACATGTTGATTTTTTTGAGGTTTATTTAGTTGTAAAAATACCTCATTTTATTTCTTGAAGGATTGGAAATTGTTCTGGGCATGGGTTTAGATTTCTTAGGAAAGTTGGAAGAAGTTTTTGTTTCATGATGACTAACCGATTTTTGATAGTCATGAAGGTTCATGCACAATTGTGTAAAGGAGGGAAATTTCATCATCCCAAGTTTGTCTTGAATTTTTTTTTGTAAATTTTTAATGAACATTCTTTGAAGATTAACATCGGGAATCTTAATGTTGATTTATGAGTAAAGCAATTGATATCGTGCTATAAAATTAGTGACCTTGTCATCATCATTTTGTTTACACTTATCAAATAAGCTAAGGTCATCTTGGGTACCATGTGCACTTGGAAATGGCTAATAAAGGCATAAAAAAGTTCATTGAATGAATGAATTGAATTATTTAGTAAAGAGAAAAACCATTCCAAGGCAGTATCTTTCAAAGACCTAGGGAAAAGCTTAGCCAAGAGCTTGTCTTCAAAAATGAAGTCACTGCATAAGGCTATGTATACAAAGACATGGTTTCTAGGATCTCCTTTAGCACCATATTTCTCAAATCTATGTAAGAGTTTGTTAAGGATGGAATCATTAGTTGTGTTGTGAGATGGAGGTGAATAAGGTGGAGGTGTACATATGTATTTGGTGGACAAGGGAATTATAAATGTGTGAGGGGAGATGGATTAGGGGATATGACATTTGAATACACAAATCTAAAGGGATTCCTAGTGGAAATACCTAAGGTTGTGCCTTGTAATAACAATTGGATTAGTGTATGTAGGAATAAAGGCCACAATTGTAGAAGAATTGAATTTCCACACTGAATTTGAGTGTACCCCAAAGTTTGAGCACAACTAGAAATTGTAGGCACATGATTGTTAATGATATGGGATAGGGTATGCACAATTTCTATTCCTTGTTCATTATCAAGCATTTCCTCATGTTATCTATGACAAGAAATGTAGTACCAACAATGTATTTAGAACTCACAAAGTTTTACAATTTTTCTAAGGCTTCATCCATTTGTTTTAGGTTTTCTTGAGGGAAATTAGAAACCATTGTGTCAACATCAATCAAATTTGTTGTGGGTAGGGTGGTCATGGGAAATGAGGTGTCAAAGCTATGGTCCATAGTGGTTTGACTAGTATCAACACTATGAGTGAAAGGGTTGGAAATCTCAAGATCCACGAAAAATGTACTAGCGCAGGATGGCATGAGTCTCAAACTACAACTCACTAAATTATTGGGAATAGGAAACCAATTTGTGAATCTCATACAAGTTTCACCAAACCTAAGTGCACCCAAAATGGAGAATAAGCACTAAACAAATGCAATCAACAGCCAAAAGTATGAAGTGTAATGCATTTATGTAAAATGATTTTGTAATTTTTATATTTGAAACAAGATAATCTACTGATTATGCTATTCAAAACCTAAAAATTATGTCTTTTAATGCCAATTTTGATTTCAAACAATGCACTTGATTTGACCAGTTGAACCTAATGCAAACAAGTACATAATTTTTTGATTTTTGAAACTAAAACACAGATTTAATAGTAGAACAGAACGAAACAAACAAAGACAAAATAATGCCCAAAAGTTTGAAAAAACACCTATACATGGATTGATTCACCTAGGGCGAATGGGTCCTAAGTCAGGGTTTTGAAAAATTAAAGTTTAAATTTCTTGCTTAATGTTTGAATTCCTAGTTTCAGGGTGCATACTGTCGTTTTAGTAACAAAATTTTCTAGATTTAAGTTTCCTAATGCAAATGAAATTAGTGATAAATTATGAAAAAAGTGACACTTTTTTATATGCAATTTTGACCAAATTTGTTGATATGAATGACCAAAAATACACTAATATACAAGTACTATGCAAAATCAATGTAATCTGCATACAAATTTTTGGATTTTTTTAGATTTTAAACAATGCAAAATGAAAATTTAAAACCCTATGTGAGATGAAAACTAATGAATTTTTGACAACCCTAAATGGAATAAAAACTAATGCAATGCAATGCAAACTAATACAACTCCTAGATCTAGGGTTTGAATGGACTCTAATTTCAAATTTTAAGATGTACAATGTTGGGTTCACCAAAATTAATTGATGAAAAATGAGGTGTTAGGATAAATATGGTATGATGCACTTACTTTTATTATTTCATTAGGAAAAAGAGATCCCCAAAGGTAAGATTGAATTTCAATGCTTAGGTGATTCAACCTTAATGGAGATCTTTCTATTTTCCTTATTTAGAGATGGGGTAAAATCTACCTGAACAACACTTTGGGAAGAAAAAATAAAAATAGTAAATGAACTTAATTATGCAATGTGAAACTTGGATCATAAATTTAAAGTATAATAGAAACATAAACAACAAAATTTCAATAGATCTAAGAAGAGAAAGTTGATGTGTATGAATCACCAAATGTTGTTGTTGAGTGTCCTCCTAGGATAGATTTGTTGGCAACACAAGGGCAGACAACTGAGAGGCGGGGGTGAATCAGTTGTCACATAAATTAAACTTATTAAACTTATTCTTAGATCTGATAAATAAACATGAAAGCATAAACCATCACCACATCAGAAACACACATAACACCAAGATTTTTTATGTGGAAACCTTGCTAGGGGAAAAACCATGGTGGAGGTTAGTCCACAAGATTATACTCTGTTAAAAGTATAAAGGAATTATAAATGGGGAATTCACATGCATTCAGGCACACTTCCTAGAGCTCACTGCTCAAATACAAAAAGGCTTACTGCCCAAAGGAAGACAAAATATCTTATAGAAACATTTGGATTGCATCTAGAAGATTTTGAACTAAGAAAATAGCATATGCTAATGCCTGATTATAGTTTCGGTTAAGCACAGTTTGCTTGCTCTTCTTCACACTTTACTTCTACCTTTGAAAGATTAGAACATTATTCACACATAACACTCACACACCACTACACCACATGCCTTCAAATGGTATAAAAAATCGCTAATATATATCCACAACTAGGAATAACATCAACTACATGTCAGCTTCAATAAAATATAAAACATGTACAAACTGTCGGCCCAATCCATAAACAATTTACAATCTGAACCAACCAAAATTAGCCACAACATAGTAAGGACTCAAAACAACATCCTCAAACATGAAACACCTTCAAAAATTATGCCTCAAAGATCCACAACATGCTACAATCACCCTGTCGTCCATGAACATGAAAAACATGAAATCACAAAAGAAAATAACCAATCGCGAGCACAACAATCAATGTGGACATACAACACAAATAGAGCATGATCTAGAAACATCCATGAGCATCATGAATCACCATAGAATAATCCACATCAATTCAAGTTACTAGAATTACATCATCTTCTTTCAGGAACACCAACTAAAGCAATAGAACAACTGTCAAAACACAAATACTCATAATGTGATCAAATCTTCATGCGGATTTCTAAAAATTTTCATGGATAAACTAGATATACTCGACAACAAACCCTTTAATCCACAACCTCTTATCATCAATATATTGAGCTTGCCAACATCATGATGGTTATACTGAACTTCATTGCACCACTAACAACTTGCAACTTATTTTATTACAATTTTCTTAATATCCTCAACATATACAGCCTTAAAGACATTAATACCAATAGTGTTGACATAAATGACAACCACATATCAACAATATCCAACAAGATTCACCCTAGGGTGAATGGGTCATGTTATAGGGATTATAAATTTGTTCTGATATTCCTCTGCTCCTGAGTCTACACTCTCAATTCCTTTGGATCTCACAATTGGAAAGTTTGAAATAAATTCTACAAGTGAGCTTTTGTGGCTTAAAAACTTTGACCACTTTGTAAAATTGCACTTTTGATCAATCTTCAATCCTTCTTCACTTGGAAATTTGCAAACACAAAGAGAGGGAAAATTTGTTTGTTTTTGGTGAATGGGGGTTTTCTTTGGTCAAACCCCATTTTGGTAATTAAACCTTGAAATGAAATGAAACATGAATGTAAGGAATGATGAATGAAAAATGCTATGTTGCAACTCACCAAACCCTTGAATGGAGACCCTTAGAGGACTAAAGTCTAACATATCTCTCCAAGGTCTTGATCTTGCATGAAATGGCTTGATTGGATGTTGATCTTGATGCTTGAATTTTTACTTGAATGCTTGAAACCTACATCACAATGTTAGCTCCAAAAGCATGCATAATTGCAAATAACTTTGACATGATGCTTGAGATCTTGAATGCTGATGTCAAAGACTGATAAATTTTCTCTTGTACAATAATATTTTCTCTCGTGAAAGTTGCCTTCATTTTTATAGATACTGAATTGATAAAAAAGACCTTGTATTTATAGGTAATTTTCTAATTTCTCAAAAATTAAACATCAAAGGCCAAAAATTTCAATTTGAATTTGAACCATAAAAATGCCACAAAAAACATATTAAAATTTGATATCCTCAACTTAAGGACCTAAATCTAGGACACTCAACTTCCAAGGCAATTTAATTAATGTATGTAATTTTTAATACAAGTTTCCCTTTTGGAAAATGAGATTAATTAGTCTTTTAAATGCATTATTGGTCCAATTAGAGACTTAATTAAGTTTAATTAAATTAAGGGACCCAAACATAGAGTAAAAATGTAAAGGAGTACATTTTTCTACACTACAACCATACACATAGTGATCATAATGGCTCCATGCAAACTTCAGCTCCAATCTCATGTGAACAAGAAATTCTAGGAAGAAACACAAGACTATAGAGATAATTTTCAATTCAAAATATGTAGCATATCCTTCTACCAACACCTATAAGTTCTAAAGTTGTGACAAATAAGATCTCATTCACAAAAACCCAACTATAAAGGCCTTATTAGCATCAAAATGTTAACTCAAAGGTCAAAAATATCATGTGAATCAATAGACCAACCAATATGTAAGCCTCTCTAATCAAAGTAATATCAAACTAAAATATCCATTCCAAAAACCATGGGAATAAGCTCAAAATTGTCCTCTACACTTCTTAAATAAGCCCCCCAAAACTAACATCCATAGCTCAAGACTCATTCCTATGAGAAGACAGAGAAAATAACTATGCCAAGTAATCCTAAAATAAATCCTCCAAAACTAACATCCATATCTCAAGACTCATTCTCATGATAAAACAATGAACCAAAAAATACATATGAAAATAAGGTAGGCTATACCTATCATATGATTCATCACCAAGAGGATCAAAAGTGGGGAATTAAATTGCTCCTCCAAGATACACCAAGACAAAATAACTCTCTCGAAGAAAAATCTCTTGAATAGGTCCATGTTGAACTCATGTCCAACCTAGGTGTGAGTTCCTTGGTCTTTCAAAACCTCATCAAAGAGTAACTATATCAAGAAATTTCCAGCCTCACCTAAATTTCATATGGGTGTGTAACTAATCATCTGATGTAAAATGAACTATAATACAACATGAAATAACTAAAATCTTACAAGAAAAATGATCACACCACTCATTTATAATATTATCACAAATCACTACCAAAGGTCCAATTTTAGAATCAAGAACTCTCCATGATATCATAATCTACATCTCCTTGAAAGAAGATCATATATATCTAACTAAATTATTCTATCCTAAGAGAGCCTATATCATGCCAAAACTCTAATGCACAATCAAGATCCACCATGCACAATAACATCCATCCTATAAACAAGGATGATTCATAAATATCACCTAAACTAGAGATTCCAAGAGCTTTACATGGTATGAATATGTTAACACCTCCAAATCACATGAAGATGAGCATCTTCTATCAATAAAACTAAAGATGTCAAATAACTCACACTACATAAAAGAAATAGGATCCAAGGGATCCTCCATGACATAAACAATCACAAAAAAAAATCGTATATCACCAAGTGATGAAGCCACATCACTGTCAAAGATACCACTAAAATATGATATTGAGCTTCACATGGCATCACAATTTCATCCCCTAAATAAATATCACCCATCCTTTACACACTCAATTACAACACCAACAACTCTAGAGGATAAGATAGAACCATGATCTCTAAGACAAGAATATAAACTATCACCTACAATAGGTAATCAATAGAACACCATCAACAATCCATCCAAATAAATAATCATGTTGTGTCCAATCTCTAAGCCTAAAAGGAACCTCCATGACACCATGATCTTGACCCAATATACCTACATCAAAAACCATTTCGTAACAAAGCTCCAAGCATACAAGGAGCCTCCATTACACCATGATCACAACCCAATGTTACTACTACTGCTACATCAAACTCCCATTGAGTCTTACATATATTGTAATATAATCAACAACCATAGGTCCCACAACATAACCATATCAACTAAAACCATCTCTCTCTAGCCTCATAATGACAACCAAACCTATGAACCAAGTGACCAAACCAAGCCAACCAAACAAAGTCTACATCCAAAATAGAATATATATATATGGGTATAGATAATCCACATCTAAATTTTCCATGCAACTTGTAAGTATAGACAACCTATAATATTGCACAAGTCATGGATATCATAATGTAATATAAAAATCCAACATCACATTATGACTCAAACATGAAATCACCTCTAGATTAGATTTTCCACAAACTTACAAAATAATGTAGTCTAAGGAATCAACAAATAACTCAAATAAAAGTGTATCTTAATAAATCACATATCAACAACTCCAAAATTGATCCATGATAAAATTTTCATGAAATTTTCTTTGTTGCTTATAAAAATTCCAAAATTGGACACCATGGGAACAATATATAACATATTGAAAAAAGGAAATAAAATACTAATTTCAACTAACATTTTTCTCAAAAGAACAAAATCTATAAAAATCACTAATACTACAACATAATACTAAAAATAGATTTAGGTTGATGTAGCATCATAAATTGTCACCCTTGAAAATTTCACACTATGTTTTACTTCCTCCTAAGTGCATGGACCTAATTGTACATCTAATGTCCTAAATTATGCATTCCATGGACCATTTGGAAATTTATCAAGAAAACCCATTCACAAAACCAAAGCAAACATTGAATATTTTCTACTAACACTTTACACCCTACAAAATAGGGTCAAGATTAAGTCACCTTAGGAAACTTGGTCCCCCTATTTTTCCTCCAAATTTTAATATGTTGGAGTTGGAATTTTATTATTTGAATTTCAAATGTCAAATGTCGGCTATTGGGATTTAATTTTTAGGAAATTAGGTTAAAATCCTATAAATACCTAGTCATTGCATCATTTGAGGGCTATCTAGCAATAATTGGGAATCAAGAACATTATCAAGTAATTATTATCAATTCAAGAGAAAATTTATTGCAACATTTCAATATTGAAGCATCATGTCAAGTTTCATGTGAGTTTGTTCATGTTTATGCTATCATTTTGTTTGTACGAGCCCTTGTAGGTCTTTGAAGCAAATCATGCCAAATAACAATCAATCCTTGAGGATATGTGCATGAATTTAGTCATTCAAGGAAATTAGGTTTGGGTTGTGAGTTGTAGTCCATTGTTGATTCATCATTCATTTTTCATTTATCCTCTATCCCTTAAAAGGATAAGCTCTTTTTGATCAATTTTACCATTATGGAGGCAGAAACAACACATGGTTTGACTAAGGCAAGCCCCTATATGGCACAACCCTTCCTCTCTCTTTGAATGTGCAAGTTGTAGATATGAAAATTTTGGAGGAAGATTCAAGATCATTTATTCATTGTTGCATTTAAACCTTACAACTTGACAACATATGGAAACTCAGTTATCTTAGCACCCAATGAAGATCCGACAGTGAAACTCGGAAGAAAGAAGCATCTAATTTGGATCTCGAGGACTATGAAATTAGATCCCAATTTTAGTTACTAGGACATAGTAGCCCTAGGCGACTTAGTCCTACATTTTCAAACTTAGCTTTATATGATAGGTGCATAGTACTCTACCCTTCCTAGACCTGGTCTCAAAATTTACTTGCAGTTTCCAATTTCTTTATATTTACATCAAAAAAATGTATTTTCATAATCATTTAGCATTATCATTGCATTTTCATCAAAATACATTTTAGATCCCCAAAACAATTTAGATCCAAGGTTGATCAACTCACCTTCAAGGTTGGAATTCAATTTAATTCTCTTACCAATTTAAATTCTAATGTTTTGTAGTGTGTTAGTTCACAAGTTTGTCACCTAACTCTATATTTTAACGCCCATGGAGATGACAAATGTAAAAAATAGTTGAATTAGATATAATGATATTCTATTCTCATTCTCTACTTTTAACAAGGTGGCAACTACCTTATATGATATGCAATGAATTTAAATCTTTGTTGCTTTTAACCATAAAGATTTGAAAGGTGTATTCAAACAATATCAATTTCAACAATAATAATTGTAAAACTTTCCAAATATACCATAAAATGCTCATTCACAAATAAACATTTCACAGCAATAAATTCCATACTGATAACCATTTCAATATAAACATACACTGGTGACATATCCATAGAAACATAATAAGATTATGCACTGTAATTCAAAGATTATATTTGCATAATTCACCATAGCATATTCATATCGAAAGAAAAATATTTTTAAAGAAACTGTCTATCTTTCTTCTGAGAAAATCAAAGTTTTCCCAAAAAGAGAGAGAGAACCACAGATCTCCTCGCCCCACACAATTTGAATTCTTGAAAATAAGTTTCAAATAACGGCTTCTTGAAGACAACCGTTTAAACATAACCTAAAATAAAGTCTTTTTAAAGATAATTAAAAAGAAAAAGAGCTAAATTAATTTGATGCTACAAATAGATAAGCATCATTCTCCAATGGCTCCACGCTCTTCATCTTCAACCTCCGCTATTTTCTCAGTTTCCAACTACTTTTCCTTTTCCCTCTTCCTTGCTTTGTATTCACAGTACTTGGCAATAACTGCAGTAATATTCTTGCCACCTGGATTAGTAGTTATCTATAACCGGTTCTTCCATTTGTTTAAGTTTTTCTCAGCATTAGTTATTGTTTGATCCATTTCGTCCCGTGCTATTTTGTAGGACTTCAAATAGACTTCCATTTTTCCGAGCTTAGAGAAAGATTCCCAAGTAGCTATGGATGCTTCAAATATTTCCTCTTTAAACATTTCTTTGAATTTCACAACAATTTCATTGAATTCCAGAATTTTCTCTCCAAACTCATCCATGATATCTACCCGGGTTATGACAATTTTCTCTTATTTCAACCAGTATGTCCAAATATTGTTCCATTACGATATTATTCTCCTTGATTAGGTTATCATATATGTCCAATCAGCATTCCAACTAATCAGCCCAATTTGGATCGACTTCTTTGGGATCATTCATAATTTTCTCTCCAATCAATATAATTGGATCTAGATTAACCAAATCTGTAACTTCCTTGGACAATACAAAAAGAGTATTTTTTTCTTTTCTCATATGTTGCAGTTATGCATAAGTTCTCAACTTTTGGGGAGATAAACATACTGAAGTAATGAGAGACATGAGTATGAAATACAATATGCAAATATAAGTGCAAATTTCCCACCACCTCGCATTTAAGTTGCCATCACATTTGCATGTACCGTATTTATGAAATACTCAATTCCCAATTTTTGAAAGAAGGAAATTGCTTTAAAAGATGCACACTTTTTAATATGACTTGACATCTCCAGGTTGTGTGGTGCCTTGAAATGATTGAAAAAGGATGCATGTCACTGGGTCACTTGGATTGGTAACTTGGTAACCAAAATCTAGAGTTGATAGGTTATGATAACCTCTGACTCCACGACTTGCTTGAAGACAGCACAAGGGCGGGCTATGACAAGACTTAAGTCGCTAACACATGAAGTTACGAAACTTGATAAACCCACAACAAAGGTTATGAAAACCGGGAAACTTGCGACCTTAAGAGATAAATTCTAAGTAAAAGGACTTACAAGATAATAACAAGGACTTCAAAGAGGGTAAATAAGGAAAACAAATTATGTGGCCTAAAAATTTTAGAACGTGAGAAATAGTGGCTCTGAATGGGGACAAGGACTATCAAGACATAGAGAATCAAGAAAACCATGGAAAAGGCCTTATTCATTGGGCAAACAGAGACCAAAACAAAACAAAACAAAAAAGAAAATATGTATAGAGAAGAACCAATGAAGACTTATTCAAGAAGTTTTAGATCTTGCCCATTGTAGGCAAGAGGAAAATGAGTACCATCTGGGTAAGCCAAGTAAAAGGTGTTTTCACCAACCACTTGTCTGATTTTGAAAGGTGCCCTCCATAGAGAGTCAAACTTCTTATGGGCTCCTTTAGGTTGTTTCCTTTTATCCCATAGTAGGACTGAGTCTCCTACAACAAAATTTCTTTGTCTTTCCCTCTTGTCAAAAATTCTCTTAACCATATGCTGATGTTTTCTAATTTTATCCACCACGTGTTCTCTATGTTCTTCTAGTTTATTGAGATACATAATTCTTTTGTCAAGTGCAAATTGGAACTCACCATCTTCAATTGCCTTTTGTAAATTTAGAGCTATGATTTCTAAAGGTGTGGGTAGGGTACTATCAATTCCATCAACCAGCTGAAAAGGTGACATACCAATAGCTCACTTACATGTTGTCCTATCAGCCCATAGTGCATCATATAGCTTTTTATGCCAATTTCTCTGATTCTCATCTACTAGCTTCTTGATGATGGTTGTTAAATTTTTATTACTGGACTTTGCCTATCCATTGCCTTGTGGATAATAATCAGAGGAATGAGCTAGATTGATGCCATAATCATAATAGAAGAGGGTTATTTGAGCAGAAGAGAAATAGAAGGCATTATTTGTAACAATTTTCTTAGGTACCCCAAATCTTACCAGTATATTTTCCTTCAAGAAGTCACACACAACTTCGGTGCTAGTGTGTTTCACTAGAATAGCTTCAACCGATTTAGTGAAATAATCGGTGGTAGTCAAAATATGTGTGTGTCCTACACTAAAACTGGGATTAATCGGACCAATAAAATCTAAATCCCACTTTTGAAAAGGTTCATCAATAATTACAGGTTTGAGTGGCAAGGCAGCAAGTTAGGGTCTACCAGTAAATCTTAGACATTTTTCACACTTCGATACCCAGTTGTAAGCATCTTTAAACATTCCTGGCTAATAAAATCTTTGACGCAAGATTTTGAAAGCTATCACAGATGCAGAGAAATTTCCTCCTCATGCTTCCTCATGAAAAAACTATAATAATTTCTTCTTTTGTTCTTGGTCAACGCATCTTAAGAAATTTTCATCTACTCCTTTCTTGTATAAATTTATATCCCAAATAACATACTTGTTGGCCTTTAGTTTCAAATTTATTTTCTCCTTAGGGGATAGATGAGTTGGGCAATCCCCATACATTATATAATAAGAAATGTTGGAAAACCACTCATCTACAGTACTAGTGAACAAGACCAGACGTAAGTGTTCTTTCTCAACTGGTTCATTTTCTGCAATGATCTTGGCCAAACCCTTGCCTCTAACTAGGTTAGTAGGCTTTATTTCCAAATCGTATTCTTGCACTCTATCTATCCAAGATCCTCTCTTATTGTAGCCTATGTCTTCTTGAGTGAGAATACTTTTCATAGCAATTTCTGGCACAAAAACAGTTGTATGCAAATGGAGAATGTAGAATCTGAACTCTTTAAAGCTTTCACTATGAAATATGCTTACTTTTCAAGGGATGAGTATTTAAGCTTATACCTTTTAAGTGGGAAGCTCATAAAAGAAACGAAAGCTTCAATACCTTCTTCATTTTTTTGCAGCAAGAGAGTTGATATAGTATGTTCAGATGCATAACTATAAATAATGAAATCTTTAATGAAATCCAGTTGAACTAAGGTTGTTGCATTGGCTATTGCAGATTTTATGTTCTCAAATGATTGTTTCCCTTCACTACTCCATTTAAACACTGGGAGATTCTTCATCATATCAGCAATAGGTTTAGTCAACTCAGCAAAATCTAGAATAAATTTCTTGAGAAATTTACCTAACCGAAAAAGGATCTAGTTCCATCTTTATTAGTAGGTAACTTCAACTCAATAATGGCATTTACCCTTTCAGGGTCTATTTTAATACCATCTTTTGATACAATATGGCCCAAAAATTTTCCCGCTGTGACGGTGAAGATAGAATTCTTGGGATTTAATGAAATTCCTTCTTCTCTACAACGTTGTAATATAATCTCCAAATCATGCAGGTGATTGGCCATTTTCTTGGAGAAAACCATGAGGTCATCCAAGTATATTACAATGATTTTGTTCTTCAGATCTCCAAAAGATAGGTCCATAGCCCTCTGAAAGGTAGCCCCTACATTAATTAGACCAAAAGGCATTCTGTTATATGCAAAAAATTTGATAGGTGTAGTAAAGGAAATTTTATGTTGGTCTTCGGGGGAAACTTCTATCTGATTATAGCCTGAAAAACCATCAAGCATAGACATCATTTCTTATCCAGAAACATTTTGTAAGATGTGATCCATTATAGGCAAGGGATAGTTATCTTTCAGGGATGCTTGATTTAGATTTATGAAGTCAACACATATCCTTATTTCACCATTCTTTTTCCTTACAGGAACTATATTAGCGATCCATGTGGAATGATGTATAGGATAAATTATTCTTTCTTTTAGCATCTTGTCTACCTTCTTAAAAATGGCCTTTGCCACCTTTGGATTATAGCTCCGCCGCTTCTGTCTAAAATATGTCGCCCCAGGTTTTAGAGGTATCTTATGTTGCAATTCTCCATTCCTTAATTTCTTCAAATCATCATAACACCATGCAAAAACATCCCTATATTTACTCAGCAGAGAAATCAATCTTTCCCTTTCTTGAGGGGAATGAAATTTGCCAATGCAAACAAACTTAGGGTCTTGTTCAATGCCAATATTTATCTTATCATATTCAGCGAAAGTTTCAATTGAAATACTTCCCTTCTTCTTCAGAAACTGATCATGTCTATTAAACAAATCTTCAAGAGAAACCAGTCCTTTTAGGATTTTATTTCCTTTCAATTGAATTACTTCAGTGTCTTTATCATCCAAATTTTTGATACTTCCTTCTAAAACATCATTTCTTTCATCTTCACTACCTTCAAAGAAAAGGTGAGCAAAGGTTTCTACTTTTTCCAAAAGTGCAATAATTTTTCAGTCATTATTAAACACTTGCCAATGATCCACATTTTCGAGAACACTTGGGCAGTAAACTATCTCAATCTGAAATTTCTTATCCTTGAAATCAGAGTGTGGTAACAAAAGGGAAGCCAAAACTACCAATGAATCTGCTCTAGTGTTTTTGTCTCTAGGAACTGACCAAATGGAAAAAGCATCAAATTCTTCAATACAGTCCCAGACTCGATTTCTATAATTCCTTAGTCGATTATTCTTCATAGTATACATCTTCTTGATCTACTTAACCATCAATTCAACGTCACCAATGAATTTCAGCTATTTAATTTCTTTTTCTTTAGCTACACCCATACCAAGCAACAGGGCTTCATATTCAGTTGTATTATTGGTGTTAGTAAATTCTAGCTTAAAGGCATAATGAAATTTGTATCCATCAAGGGAGACCAAAAAAACCCCAACACCTAATTCAGCAGTGGAACAACTACCATCAAATTCTAAAGTCCATAATTCATTAGTTAATCTAAGGTTAACCTCTTGTGGGAATTCCTCTCTTGTTGAGGAACACATATAAGTTCTTGGTCTAGTTTCCACAAATAGAATATCTGCCCTGGGATCCCCATATTTAAGTACTGTAAACTTAGCCTTTGGCTCTAGGTCCAGATGAATATTCTTTCCATATAAAGGTATCAAGGCATGTGACCAGTCCATCTTAATTTCCCCACCCAAATCTTTACAGAAACTTCTACTCAGAAGCATTCCATAACTAGTAGGTATATCAGCCACAAGTATTGTTAGCTTCAATCTATTTTTAGGGAAATTAGCAAGGGCTACCTGAGCATCTTTAAGTTGACCGATGATGGGAATTAGTGATCCATCCATAGAATAGCATTTCCCTTGGGATGGTGTATAAGATAAGCCAAGAGCTTTAGCAATTTGAGCAAGCATAACATTTTCTGAGGCTCCAGAGCCAATGATGCAATTACTAAGTCTATAACCAACAATGAATAGAGACACATAAAAGGGTTTTGGTTTTGTAGATGGATTTGAATGAACTACAAGTTTCTTAGCATAATTGGAATAAACTTGTCCATCATTTGGGGTCACTTCATCATGAATTGTTTGGGCATTACATTGAGTGGGAGGAGGTTGTTTAACAAATTTGACCAGTCTATCTAACTCTCTTGGGTTGAGTATTAGGTATTCTGCTTGAAAAATTTGGACTCTAGTATTTTTACATGACTCAACTATATCAAATGAATCTTTGTAAGAAGTTTCAGGGGTAAAAATTTTGGGTACCTTTGTTCAGGTTTCTTCTGCTTCGTCAAAATTTATTTAGGAGTAGAAGAAGAACTTGGCCCCTCTCCTCTAGCATGTTGTGCTTTGGTAAACACTGTACAATTTGGATCATTAACCATTACATACATGTCCTCTCTTGATTCACTATTCGGTACATACTCGAAAAACTTGATACCCGCATCTCCTGATTCACTCACATTCATCTCTCTCGTATGCTCATTTGACATCATTTGCATGTATCTGATCATTTATGGGCAAGTAGCTCCATCGTGATCTAATGTTAGATGGAAATTACACATGAGATGGTTGCTCTTACTCGAAGATGGTGCTTGCTCAATAGCAAATCTCTGATTTGGAGTTGTCTTATTGTAATCCCCCATGTGAATATTTCTTGGTGGATCTTGATATAAGGGAGGTGGAGAATTTTTGGGCATTTGTCTCTTAAGAGCAATAAAATCATTTTCTAACCTCTGTATGACCAGGTCTATAGAATTCACAGGGGATGGTTTCCAGTCTAGAGTTCTTTCTTCCATTTCCTAGTAGTGATCATATCATCTTCTATAGATATGGCCCTATCTTGTGCAGTGTGTAAATCTATAGCACCTTCTCTCTTGATAGAATAGCAAACATCTGATGGTAGGGTATTGATAAAAAGACACCAAAAATTCTCCCAATCACATGTTTGCAGGAATTCTATTGTAGAGTTTGTTAAATTTAGCTACAAAATCTCTCATAGTTTCATGTACCTCCTTCTTCATGGTAGTCAATTGAGAAATTAATACCTGATCATTTTCAGTAGACTTAAACCTGGCTTCAAATTTAGACGTGAAATCATCCCAATTCTGGATTGAACCTATCGAAAGATTATTAAACCAATCAGCAGCGGCTTCTGTTAAAGATTCTGCAAAGAGTCTCATAGTCACATCTTCATGTTGCACTGCTAGAATGGAAGAGGCAGCAAAGAAAGATTTAATATGTTTTTCTGGACTCACTTTTCCATCTCCTACAAATTTAGGTATAATATTTTTGACGCCTTTCAGTAAATCATGAAGTTGAGCTCCCAATGTTAATGGACCTATGGTAGTGCCCCATGGAACAGGAAGAGCCATGTTTACAGGAAAAATACTTGTAATGGAGGAACGATTCCTAACAACATAAGGGCTTGACGAGAATAGCTTAGAGTTGGTGACGACCTAAAAGGGCTAGGAGGTCTATTGATAGAACAGGCTCTTCGTGTAGGTGGGAAAGAGGAAAAATTAACTGATTCTAGGAACTCGAAATCATCATCTTTAATTCCTTTACTTCTATCTCCTCTAGTGTATCTCTTAGAAGCCAACCTTTCCCAACTAATGCACTTGTTTCTGGAATCGCCAACTTCCACTCACTATCTGTTTTTCGAAAGGTTTTGTCTTGGTTGATTATCAGGAATTTAATTTGGTGCCTGATCTCTAATCAAATTCTCCCTTTGTCTCCTTCTTTGCCTTAATAGAAACAACCTTAGGTTTTCAGCCAACTCTTCTTCTTTTTCTAACACTTGACTTGCTCTCCTATAGTCTTCTAGACTTCTGCTTGTGCACCAAGCGAGGGTATTCTGTTGGCCAATTATATCTTCATGTTCATCTTGAAAGCCAAGATTGGGTTGTAGAACAAGGAAGATATTTTCATGGGGTAGCACCATTTTTCCCCATCAATAAGCGACTTATCTTCGTATGATTATTCAAAGGTTTCAATTCCCTAGCAGAGTTGCCAAAAATCTATTAGTTCACAAGTTTTCCACCTAACTCTATATTTTAACGCCCATGGAGATGACAAATGTAAACAACAGTTGAATCAAATATAATGATATTCTATTCTGATTCTCTGCTTTTGAACAAGGTGGTAGCTACCTTATATGATATGCAATGAATTTAAATCTCTATTGCTTTTAACCAAAAAGAAAATAAGGTAATGCTTTTAACCAGAAAGCTTTGAAAGGTGTATTCAAACAATATCAATTTCAACAATAATAATTGTAAAACTTTCCAAATATACCATAAAATGCTCATTCACAGATCAACATTTCACAGCAAGAAATTCCATACCGATAACCATTTCAATATAAACATACACTAATGACATATCCATAGAAATAGAATAAGATTATGCACTGTAATTTAAAGATTATATCTGCATAATTCACCATAGCATATTTATATCGAAAGAAAATTATTTTTAAAGAAACTGTCTGTCTTTCTTCTGAGAAAATCAAAGCTTGCCCAAAAAAAGAGAGAGAGCCATAGATCTCCCCGCCCCACACTATTTAAATTCTTGAAAATAAGTTTCAAATAACGGCTTCTTGAAGACAACCGTTTAAACATAACCTAAAATAAAGTCTTTTTAAAGATAATTAAAAAGAAAAAGAGCTAAATTAAGTTGATGCTAAAAATAGATAAGCATCATTCTCCAATGGCTCCACGCTCTTCATCTTCAACCTCCGCTATTTTCTCAGTTTCCAACTAATTTTCCTTTTCCCTCTTCCTTGCTTTGTATTCACAGTACTTGGCAATAACTGCAGTAATATTCTTGCCACTTGGATTAGTAGTTATCTATAACCGGTTCTTCCATTTGTTTAAGTTTTTCTCAGCATTAGTTATTGTTTGATCCATTTCGTCCCGTGCTATTTTGTAGGACTTCAAATAGACTTCCATTTTGCTGAGCTTAGAGAAAGATTCCCAAGTAGCTATGGATGCTTCAAATATTTCCTCTTTAAACATTTCTTTGAATTTCACAACAATTTCATTGAATTCCATAATTTTCTCTCCAAACTCATCCATGATATCTACACCCAGGTTATGACAATTTTCTCTTATTTCAACCAGTATGTCCAAATATTGTCCCATTATGGTATTAGTCTCCTTGATGAGGTTATCATATATGTCCAATCAGCATTCCAACTAATCAGCCCAATTTGGATCGACTTCTTTGGGATCATTCATAATTTTCTCTCCAATCAATATAATTGGATCTAGATTAATCAAATCTATAACTTCCTTGGATAATACAAAATGAGTATTTTTTTCTTTTCTCATATGCTGCAGTTCTGCATAAGTTCTCAACTTTCGGGGAGATAAACATACTGAAATAATGAGAGAGATGAGTATGAAATACAATATGCAAATATAAATGCAAATCTCCCACCACCTCGCATTTAAGTTGTCATCACATCTACATGTACCGTATTTATGAAATACTCAATTCTCAATTTTTGAAAGAAGGAAATTGCTTTAAAAGATGCATACTTTTCAATATGACTTGACATCTCCAAGTTATATGGCGCCTTGAAATGTGTAAAAAGGGATGCATGTTGCCAGGTCGCTTGGATTGGTAACTTGGTAACCAAAAGCTAGAGTTGATAGGTTATGATAACCTCTAACTCTGTGACTTGCTTGAAGACAGCACAAGGGCGGGCTATGACAAGACTTAAGTTGCTAACACATGAAGTTACGAAACTTGATAAACCTACGACAAAGGTTATGAAAACCGGGAAACCTGCAACCTTAAGAGATAAATTCTAAGTAAAAGGACTTACAAGATAATAACAAGAACTTCAAAGAGGGTAAATAAGGAAAACAAAGTCTATGGCCTAAAAATTTTAGAACGTGAGTAACATAGTGAAAGGTGCTAATCCTAGTAAAACCTAGGATCACTTTCTCACATTACGTTTTGGTGAACTCGAAATTATCTTACACTTGCAATTTTTCTATTTTTCAGTGCATAAAATCTAAAAAAATGAATTTAAAACCTAGGTTATTTGAAAATATTCATGATAATTTATATTTATTTTCAAAAAACTATCCATTTTCATTAGTTTTCCATTATAAAAATTGAAAAATAATTTGGAAAAAATTGCAAAAAAAAATAGATATGATTTTCCTTGTCTAAGCTTAGATCTGAATTATTTTCATTGAAAAAATTAATTGCTAAATTATTTGATCATTTATGCACTCATATTTTACTGAAAAACATTGAAAAGGTGAAAAAATTGCATGTATTTTCATTCTAAAAGATCAAAAAGCATTACTTTTCTACATTTTTTAGAAAAATAAGTCAATTACAACATTTAATTTTTGTAAATTATCATTTGAACATCTTCGAATATCCTAAAAATATCCAAAATTACATGCATGCATGTGGTTCATATTGAAAAATTAGGCTTTGGTGCATTTCTAGAAATTTGTTGACAGTCAAACCTGAATCACCAAGACATAGGGCCCTCAGACACAGTACACCATTCCCAAAATTTGAAATTTGTAAAAACCTATGCAAAACATAGTCACCCTGGGCACCCTTATCCAATCATTTTGAGCTAAAAATTTATGTGAAAATCCATGTGTGTCCTATGTTTAGATCTAGTTTTTGTTTTGTAATTTTGCTTTCAAACCTATCTAATTTTGTTCATTTTACCCATAGGGAAAATAAAATGTTTCCTTTTCAAAGATGTGGTTTTGATATGGTAACACATGGCTTGTATAATTATAATTCTTTTTCTTACGAGAACAATCTAAGGAAACAAAATGAAATCATTGACAATCATGTTAGTTCTTCTCCCAATATTTCTTCTACTTGTGATAATTTTTTGGTGCAAGAGGATGCAATCATGGACAATCATGAAAATCATAGTTGTTCTTCTCTCGATACCTCACCTACTTGTGAAGAAGGTATCTTGGTGTTAGAGGATCCAATCATTGAGCATCATGAGAATCTTGATTGTTTCTCTCCAAACACCTCTCCCAATTGGAAAGATATTGTGGCACAAGAGGATGACATCATTGATACATTTATTTCAAATCATAGTAATATGGATTGCATAGATATAGATTCTAAGGTGACATTAGATCCCCCATCAATAGAAGATCATCAACAAGTAGTTAACTTTGTTGAGGATATGAACACACAATTAACATGTAGATATCCTTTAATTATTAGACCTCGTAAGACTCCTTTAATTATTGGACCTCCTAAAATTCCTCTAATTATTGAACCTCCTAAGTCAGCTCTCATAATAAGACTTCTTAAACCTCCTAGTCATATCCTACATTTTGCAAAACAACTCACTAGTAATCATGTGTCACAACAACCATGTTATCACACAGTTTCTCACACATATAACACTAGAAATAATAAGAAACCAAAACATCCATTCCATTGCCTCAACCATACCTTCCACCCCACCTAATATCCCTTAGTGTAGTGGTAAATAATATGATCTTGTTGAGAAACTTTGTAATACTCCAACCAAGATTTACTTTTGGGATTTGATTCTAACATCACCTACATACCACGAGATTCTCCAAGAGGCTTTGTAGAAGATTGATGTACCAAATTCTATGAAATTGAATGATGTAGCCACCTTGATTTATTGTATGTAAGTGAAAATTTTGGGTATTACATTCCCTCAACATGAATTTCCCTTGCTTGAGATCCAAAATAAATATGAAGCCTTAATGATAAAGGTGGTCATTAATAAAAATGGAGTTCTATGTACACTCGTAGACAATGGATCATGTCTTAATGTTTGTAGCATTGATCTTCTAGACAAAATGGGTATGGATAAGAATCTTATAGAACCTAATTATCTTTCAATTCATGGCATTGATAATGTTAATAAGCAACCATTAGGAGTGATCAAGCTACCCATTAAGGTTGGGCCCATGGTTTTTCCTACCCTTGTCCATGTCTTGCCAAGACCTATTTCATACAATCTTCTCCTAGGTAGACCATGGATTCATACCATGGAGGGAGTCCCATCTACTCTTCATCATGAGATGAAGTATGAATATAATAAGATATACATAATTAAAGCAGATGAACAAAACTATAATTCATAAATCCAAGATGATCATAACACTTACAACACTCTTAATACTTTGATTCCAACTTCAAAAATAGAACCTCTACATGGTGATGACAATCATGATGTTTTTCCACACAAAACAAAATTCTTAGATGATGATTAGGGGCCATTAGATTTTACACCTTATTTCAAAGGGAAGTCTAAAATCTCACCATCAAAGTCCAAAGAGTCAAATACAAGTGATGACCATAATATTGCTTCATCTTCAAACATGTTTTAGCGATGATTGGGGTTCATTAGATTTTACACCTTTTTATGGGAGAATACAAAATCTCACCACTAGTACAGAAACAACAATATATGATTAAAAAAGCTACTAAAAATGCATGTAAATGACCAAACATGATCACGCAACCATTAATAGTTTATTTCAAATCATTTATAATGTGGCCAAATTAATGACAACTATTTTTAGTAATTTATTAGTTGTTTTGATTGATCGATTTGGTAGTATATTTAGTCATTGATTGTTGTAATCTGGTCACTTATTTAGTCATTTTTTATTCACTGATAAATTTAGTCATTGATTGTTGTTAGCTGGTCACTTATTTAGTCATTTTTATTCACTAATTTCTATCCATTGGTAGTGTATTTATTCATTAATTTTAATCATCATTTTGATCAATTTGGTAGTATATTTAGTCATTTGTATTCACTAATTTCACTGGTCATATATTTAGTCATATTTATTTATTATTCACTAATTTCTATCAATTGGTAGTATATTTAGTCAATTTAATTATTAATTGACATCAATTAGTAGTATATTTAGTTATTTCAATTTATTGATATTTGAGGATATAAACATAAAACATAGAAATACACATCAATCATCAATTGCACACAATAAGACAGCCATTGAGAAGGAAAATTTGCTGAAATTTATTAAAAAAAAGGGTGTTCTTACAACTTGCACAAGTTTGATATATCTATTTTGCTTGAAAAATTCTTAGAAATAGAGTATTACAATTTTTATTTCCAGTCACAAGACTGAAAATATGAGTTAAAATGCATAGAAATGACAAGAAAGAAACTTCTCCAAAAAACTTTTGCAATGATGGAAATGAATGCTTGGAGCCCTTCAATGCAAGCATGTGCTCCTTTCGTCTCTTAAAACTTCTACAATGTGGGTAATCTTCCTAGAGCAAGCTGTAACGTGTAGAATCCAAGAAGGAAAATGTTGGTCATGTCCCATATATGCAGCTCTCTCCTTCAATGCAGTCAACAATAACCCTAGAATCTTTCCTCCTTTATATGCAACATGCCATCTAATATGAGCAACAGGGTGCTGCCTTTTTCTGGCATGAATGAAGTTGTGCCTCAATACAACAAAAAAAAATACTATTAGTTTCAATTCAGAAATAATATAAGTGCATTGTCTATTGCAAGTTTACAAAAGCAAGTCCAAACACAGTAGAAAGATAAATCAATTCAAAAACTGTAGGAGACAGACCACGTCCACAAACATGGGAGAGCTATGCAAAATTGGAGAAATTGGCTTGGAAAATGAAGGCAACAATGTATTTCCAGATTCAAGACTTTTACTTAATATCGTGGTATAGAAGAAAAAAGAATCATTTATCTACCACCATAGTGAAAAGTTGGCAATTGCATTTGGTTTGTTAAACATGGCCCCTGGTACAACTATTAAATTTGTTAACAATCTTCGAGTATGTTCTGATTTTCACACTGCAACAATATGAGAAAACATGGCCTCTAGTAAGAGAAATTGTTTTGATTCAACAAGATTTTCACACTGCAACAAAATGAAAAAAAATAATCAACAAGATTATTATAATATAAAAATTGCCACAATCAATAGAAATTTTAATTCACAATAAGAATGTGAAGAGATGAAAACAAAAGTTAAAACTAATACAAATTTGTTCATGATAATGACTATGAATACCTTATGGTCTTAACTTACAAAAAGTAAAAATTCTCGTGGATATTTTGACAGTATCTGCAATCATAAGCTATTGTAGATGGTTTTTAATGCAATCATAAACCTTAGAGTTTAATGTTTCATATTCTACATTATATTTAACAGACTAGAAATTGATGTGATATGAAAATAGTTGCAAACTACCAATGCCAAATATACTAGACTTCTTTCAAGTTCAAATCATCAAACAGAGAGAAGAAAATATATAAATAGTTACCCCAGACAAAACCCTTTTATTATCCCTTTTACAATAAAAAGACTAGAATAAAAGCATGAAAAAGCTAGAATCGTATTATGAAGTTTTGATATGTTAAAATTATAAATAATCCTAGCCAAAACTCAATCTTGTAACATATGCAACATTTAGATGAGCTTGTATAAGAGAGTTTTATTCTCTACTCTTCAGAAACCACTAAAACAATAAGAATCACAACATAGAAATAAATTTGACCCATTTTTGTTGAATGTTAGGAACAACCACATCAAGGAAAGTCTCCACCGATGTATCAAAGAAAACAATGTTAAGAAACTTCACTAGAGAGAAAATATCTCGACTTTCAAAAAACTTTAGGTTTCTCATCCCATAAAATAATATATATAATTTCTAAGAAAGATTCTCTGCCTTCTGCTATATTGAGAATTACAAATGATGAGCAAATAAAATGTCTAGCTCTCTCTTTAAAGTATTAAATAAATGGAACCAATGTCAAATCTAAGGCATGAAGAATTACCATCACATCGAATTGCTCAAGTTTTGAGACAAGTTGCATGCAACAATTATCAACAATGATCTCATTATACTTTATCCCTTTTTATTTCTTTGCAATTTCATGGTAGGATTCCAAAAAAAAGCCTATCTGTAAGTTTCATGATATTGGCCTTGTGCACTGTTGTCACTATTTTTCTATTGTTAAGATATGCATACTCAAATGCATACTTGGCAATTTGTTCTGAGTAAAACTTTGTTATCACCTAGCAATATCATTGAGTGAATAACATAAAACATAACAGTGGCGTCTCTTAAAATAAATGCATTAAAGTATATGTGCTAAAAAAAAAATAGAAAACAAGCCAAATTTTCTATAACAATATGGGCAAGCACATATCATGAATTGAAAACCCAAACATTGTCTTAAACGAAGGAAAATGTTTAAATCATTTAGCTTTATACTTCTATACCATATGCTACAAATAAACTTATGTTCCACCAAGTCTCCTTTCGAGTGAATGGGGAAACACAACAGCACAAAAGGGGGATGCCTAGAAGCACCCACAAAATCCTAGAAATAAAATTTGAATAGGAAAATAGAAAGGAGATATGAATAGGAAAGGAGGGAAAGCACCCAAGGGATGGAGAGATACCCAGGTGGAACATAGGAATAAACAAAAGATCTAATGAGTAAACAAAATAAAAAAATCTTCTCCATCTAAATTCATCTCCAAGATTGTTGCAAGAGAAATTGTTCTGAGAGATGTGAACCATTTCCATCATTTTAAACGGGACAATGTTCTTGTGGAGAATATTGGTGATGCTAAATGAAACAATTTGAAAAACAGGCTTGCACGATAATAATGTGCACTACATTAGATATCCATTAATAACAAAGGGACATCCATCAAAGCATAACAACAGGGATTTTTTTTTTCATATGTTGTAGTTACAAGTGCCTTGCTAGACATACATGAAAATGTGGAAGCATAGAAAAGGCAAGCGAACCGTTTCAAAAAATGCCTCAAAGAAATGTGACAAAGCCTTCACAAAACCTTCTGCACAACCACCGCAACACCATATGGTGGTTGTACAAAAGGTTTTGTGAAGGCTTTGGAAGCTATTTCAATTGTCTTAGAGTTATTATAGAGTTTTTTGGTTGCCAGAGATTTTGAAGTTTTTGAAGAGAACTGGGTGTCTATTCTTTTTTGCTAGTGCCATATGAATTTGTACGGAGCTAAGGATTAGAGTTGCGGGATCTCATAATCAAGATAAGTGTTATATTAAATGGACTGTCAAACTCTATATGGGCTATCTTTATGTTGAGAGATTGGTAAACTATGAGTGGGGTCATACTTGATGTCATGAATACTTACACGCATGCTCTAGATTCGGGAGTTATTTCCAGGTATCATAGAAGAATAACAAACTATGATAGCTCTTTTCTGTTTGCAAGCTATTTGGAATAAACATCCCTGTGGGTATCGAGGCTATTATTTGAGAGATTTTTTTTAAGTTTATGAAGACACGGGAGTTGTGGGGATTTCATTGATTTCCCTCGAATCTCTGCATTCTACCTCTGCTATCTTTCACAACCATATCCTTTATCATTACAATACCTTCGAGGTCTTTGTCCAAATCACCTCTGCCATGGATTGTCACATTGTCATAGATATTGGACTATTATACCTTTTATCTATGTATTTATTCACATATTACTTTTATGGCACAAACCCTCCTTTTTTGCGAAACTCAAATGAAGACATAGATTTGAGGGTGTATGATAAACCCTATCGATGTAGAGCCCTTGTAAACTTACTAGACAAGCTTCAAGACATCTTTAGAAAATATAAATGGGATTTTATTACTAATGAATAAAACCTTGAAAACTACCAAACATGAAGATACCAAAGAAACTCTCAAAACCTTGAAGATCCATTTTTTTCTATCTCTACCTTTTAAACTTTGATCATTGTTTTCAAGTGTCACTTATACTAGATCTTATCATGAGCTTGACTGCCATATAGTCTGTCCTCTTGAAATTTGTCTATTATCTACTCTTCATAAATTTGTCCACTCTATGCATTTTATTCTTGTTCAAAGAGACCTTTCATGCGCTTAGACTTCAAATTTTTTCTCTTGCTAACTTATTTTTCTTTTAAGACTATCATAAAATGAATCAAAAACCTTGCACCATGACTATCAAAAAATGAAATTGCACAAAAACCATAACAATACATGTTCTCATCTTGATATTTGTAGAGAAGAAAACTAAAGCACTGGATATATGGGGTTTGATTTAACAAAACCTGGATATGAATCACATAATATAACAAACTTCTTGCTCTCATAGTTACTAAAAGGTTTGATGTGGTAGTGATCTCACAAGCTTGAATGAATAACTTATAACCCTTCTCAGTATTTACAGTGGGAAGATTGTTATGGAAGTATTTCATACCCACTCCCTAATATTCAAAAACCCTACTATGAATATTATTCATTAATAGAGAATCTCATTTTAACATAATAAACCCTATTAGTGTAGAGACCATGAAAATTAATAACAAAACATGACAAAGGTTTTCAATACTTACTAGACAAGATTCAAGACATCTTTAGAAAAATATAAATGGGATTTTATGACCAATGAATAAAACCTTCAAAACTACCGAACATGAGGATGCCAAAAACTCTCAAAACCTTGAAGATGCATTGTTTTGTTTATCTCTGTCTTTTAAACTTTGATCATTGTTTTCAAGTGTCACATATACTATCTTATCATGAGCTTTACTACCATCTAGGTTTTCCTCTTGAAATTTGTATATTGTCTACTCTTCATAAGTTTGCTCACTCTATGCATTATATGCTTGTTCAAAGAGACTTGTCGTGCACTTAGACTTCAATTTTTTTTCCTTGATAACTTATTATGCATGTAAGGCTATTATAAAATGAACCACAAAACCTTTCCCCATGAGTTTCAACAAATGAAAGTGAATAAAAAACCATAGCAATACATGTTCTCATCTTGACATTTGCAAAGAAGACAACTAAAGCAGTGGATATATGGGGTTTGATTTAACAAAACTTGGATATGATTCACATAATATAAAAAATTATTTCTCTCATAGTTACTAAAATGTCTAATGTGGTAGTGATATCACAAGCTCCCCACATCACCATGAAGGCCCAACAACCACTATACGGTGTTGCAGTGGTTATGCATAAGGTTTTGTGAAGGCTTTGGTGATCCAAAGTGGAACTTGCAACTAAAATATCTAATAAAAATCCACTTCCAAATATGCTTATGCCTTAATGAGAAATAATCATTCATATAACCAGTTAGTTGGAAGAAAATTGGGAGATAGCATAAGTGCTCAGTTACCAATAATTTTTTTGAAAGAACCTTCCTTGAATGCGAGTGCAATTTAGGAAGTTGGTTCAGACACAAACTTGTCTCAACAAACGATGCTTAAGCTTCCTCAAAAATGTGGTGAGTGTGTAAGATTTTCCTCCAAGAGAGTATCAAGGATGACGGGCTATCATGGAGCCATGTATCATCCATTTGTTTCCTCCTTGTTGGCTATCATAGAAGTTTGTGTCTGTGTATGTTTGCTATTCAAGGGACCCCCAAAAGTTAGTTCAATTCCACCATTCATGTGGGAAAAAATTGGTTATGGTGCATATTAAAGCTAAGTTTCCTTGGTTGGGATGTTGGTTCTGCATTTTGTGTTGCAAGAAGTTGGATTCTATGGATATAAAGTCTCAAATTCTACTCTCAAATTGTGCCTTGTGACATTGAACGTGCTACATCACATTACACATTCAAGTAGATCAGATGACAATTTATTCTATTAGCAAATGAGGAGATCCTTCTCATCAAAGGATAAGCTATTGTAAAGAGCCCACAAATACTGATACAGGCTCTTGAGGAGTGACCTAGGAAGAATGAGAGCAAGGTTTGTGGCCTTTCAAGGTTCTTGTTATGTGAATATTATCATAAATGTGCATTTTGAAGCTATGGAAAAAAGATGTTGTGTATATAATCATAAAGATGCCAATGGAAAATCCAAGTCTCCCTTAATAGGTTGCTCTTATGTTGGATCATAACTGATGAGGGCTACACCGCCCTAAACCTTCACAAATCACAACAATAGATACCAACATAGAAGATGTGAGACAGAAAAATAACTCACTTTCAATTATTTTCAGAAAATAAAATTACAGATTCAAAACTTACATGCTACAACCTCATGGGCTTGATTCTTTACAACATAAATCAACTCTGAAAACAAAATATATTATTTGGAGCCACAATCTGTGCTAATGGATCCACCCTCTACAACCCTCCACTTAACCCTTTTATTTTACCCCAATAATCGCCCTAGAATGTTCTAGAAAGTTCAACTTTCCCTTTTGTTTTGGTGCCAAAAGTCCAACTATTTGATTTTTGGCCTAGGAAGAAATTTTAATGAAATTCACTTTTTAGAGGGGCAACTTCATGGGGCCATAACTTTTGATCTGGGTCTCCAATTTGCTATTATTGCATATTGTTGGAAAGCTCTCAAAGAGATCTACAATGTTGAATCCATTAGAGATCGGTTCGTCGACTTTTCAAGTTGTTTCGGGGCCTCTAAATTCTTCATATCTGAATTTGAAGCTACACTGGAGAAATTTCTTGGGACTAAAACTTTAATATCTCCCAAACTATGCAGATTATCGAGACAATTCTTTTGCAATCAATTTTTTTTTTCAATTCTGCTCCTTGGGGTAAATTTTTAGGTCCATACAAGCCCATTTAGGATGACTTACTAAAAATAGTAAATGACCATTTTTTGTTATTTTTGACTTCTAATTGTCTTACACCCCTTAAGTGCCATCATGGGACTCAAAATAGCTAAAGAAAATAAGGAAAAACATTTTTTTTTGGGTGATACAAGATTTCCCTACACCATTGGATGCTCCTACATCAATAACATTTTGAAGCAAATTATGGTATTTTTCTTATGGTATTTTGCATAGGATCACTTCAAACAACCTTTCATAATCACTAATTAAGCTACCTCTAGCATAGAACCATTGGACATAAAAGCATCGCTGACCTGGAAGATGTTGGAGGTGTTAATTGGAGCAACATAATGGGTGAAGTTGTAGAAGCAACAATAGGTTAATAGGTGTTGTGGTCATTTATGATTTTTATAATTGGCAATAGAAGGGTTGATGCATAAACTAATGCTTATAATGGGATTGATCCCTAAGACCACAACTAATGCATCAACAAAATAATTAAATTTTTCTGGTATTAAAAATTAAATTCCTAATTATATCATCATCTAGATTACATTTTTATGGCCATAAGAAGCATTTTGTTTGGATTAGGTTCCCATAATTTCAATCACTCTTTTAAATGCCTACATATTAACCACAAAACATGATGAAATTACCAAATGAGAAAGCTACTTACCAACCACCTGGGGGACTCTGGAATAAAGAAGAGACCCAAGACCAAAATTGAATAGGGGATAAGTCCTGCAAAGACCATTCATGCCAGATATAAGTGGACCAATGTTACGTTTCCTCACATGCAAAAAATATAATTTCGATGTATTTATAATACTAAGCCTATATATATTGTGATTTTTAGTAGACTTCAACTTGGATGGAGAACATTCATTGCTTATTGTGATGTTTTATTGGATGAAAACATGTCAAGTGGTATCTTAATGGATTTTATTACCTATAATAGCAAGTTTGTGCCATGTCACCAACATTCCAAGAAGGTATACTATTAGTATATCAGCAGTTATCGACAACTATTAGAGGAGTCAACAATGAAACTCGGATTTGCAGATAGGAGCACTTTCTTTTGAGCATAATGAAGTGTAATGATGCTTCTTCTAACTTTTAACTGATATAATTCTATCTATTTTAATCATGTTCTCACCTATCTACCGACAAAAGGATAAGGTGGATTAAATACTTTGAGCTAATTTGTATTTGTGAGTACTCTCAAGTTCTTGGGAGTTATTTCAGCTATGTAGATAGGAACCTATCCAAGTATTTTAAAATAAGGGAATTAAAAGCAATACCAAAAAACAAACATAATCAACCTATTTTAGACCTCAAAATGCTATATATGCTATAAAAATTAATCATGGTTAGCTATATTATATAAATACTGATGTTGATTCACCCATATATTCAGAGGATAAACATCAGCCCTTTTAATCTTATATGGAAAGGAGACATATTGTATAGGAAGTAAGGCTAACCCCATATCCCACAAACAATCTTCCAATATCCAGTGGTAATGCAACCTGCACAAGATAAAAATATTGTTTTTACAAACTATTTATGAGTATCAAAGACAACCCAAATTTATCTTATGATCTACTCTTTCAAGACATCCATATTCTACCTATAAACACTATTGAAAAAACACTAATCAATAATCTAAACAAGATTTTCATCATGGAAAAGGAGGGAGAAGTGATTGAAAGTACAAAAAAGGTGATACACCAATAACAGGAGAAGTCTTGAACCTGCTTATCAAGCACAAAACAACCTCAAGGATCTGACCTGCATTCACACAAACTCGTGTGATACTATCACAAAGGTTAGGAGGAGAAAGGTGTAGATGTGAAAGGAATTGATATCCATAAGAGAAACCTACGATTCTTTAAGAAAACACAATGGAACTATACAAGAGAAAGGAAATAATCAGTTCTTTTACTGATTGTGAAGGCTCAAGCATGTGCTATAAATTCAATATGCAAAAATTGATACCAAAAGTATAGTCGCTCCCCATATTTTGCCTAATTACAACAAGATATAAGAGAAAATTAATTGATTGTGTGAGAGAAAACAAGGAGTACAACTGCTTCTTCAATGCTTTGGTTGGCTTCACCTGTTGGAGTTAAGGGCAGACACTGAGAGGGGGGGGGTGAATCAGTGTCAACACTTTTTCAACTTTGACCAAGATTTTTCATTCTAATTTCCTTTTCTTTCAACAATAGAGTAGAGTAATCACTTTTGAAAGCACAAAGATATGACAACATTAACTCAGTCTATTTGACAACTTATGAAAATATGATTTGAGTGAGATATCTTGCATTTTCCAAAACATAGTTCAGATTTGATCTCAATATTACTTTGATTAATGCATTCATGAGTTGAATGTAATCATTCATAAACAGAATTGAGAACAGTAATAAACCCAACAATGAACTAAAACAACAACACAGAAAAGCAGTGAGCACATAGAAGAACAAAGAGACAAAAGATTTGCCAAGTGGAAAACCCTCTTGGGGTAGAAAAACCACTCCTAAACTGCCTTACTGGCTTAATCTGCAAAACCACTGTTAACAATGCCTTATAGGCTAATTTATGAGCACCAACTCAAGGAGCACCAACCCCTCATTTAGAGACACCAATCTCAAGGAGATTTCAGAATTACAATAATAATATTAGAGGATCACTCTGTTTTCAAGTAAGCTCAAGAAACTCAACGCTCTTATCTACCTCATACTCTAAGAATCCAACTCTGTATTACAGAGTTTTCCAATACATCTCTTGCTACAGCCAAAATAAACATCTCTCAGAATTACAGGCCAGCAACTTCTACATAGTTTTCAACACTGGTTTTTTATATACATTTCAAGTATCTCTGTTATCAAGAAATCTTCAACAAGCATTTTTCACAAGATTTTGAAACTCTCTTGCTATTATTAGAATATGAAGCTGAATACTAACAGACTATCAATGATGATTAAAAATCAATAGTAACGCTTATCCAGAGAGCTGCAAATCATCCTATTAAATCAAAAACACAACTACTCAAAGAGGAAACTCAATGAATATGTTGTCATGTAACGGTTATGAGATTCGATGCAAATCCATGATGTCGTCCACAGTGTTTTGAGTTTTCGTTAACCATTCACTGAGACATCCAGATAGTTTTTCCGAAGTCAATTGCACCACCAGACATTTCTCTTAGTTATCGCTTTTGCCATGAGCCACCAAAGTCAGGAAGAAGACATAATGAATACATCATGTCACGCCAAGAGCTCATATGATTTGTTCTTTCCAATCACTGAGACACTAGAAACTTTCTCACCGAGACGCCCTTTTGTTTCATTCACTGTCACTATAGCCTTTTCCTCATTTTCTTTCGCCGTGACCCAGAGAAGTCAGGAAGACCTTTCACAGACCACATCAAGTTTCACCGAAAGATTTAAACCTTATCCATTCTGAGTCACTGTGACATCCTGCAGTCGGGGAGACATCTCATAGAACATCCTGTGTCTTACTGAAAGCTAGCATTATCATTCTTGTCGCCATGACATATCGCTTTCGGGGATACCTCATATAGATATCTTCATTATACCGAAACTCATCTTTTCATTTGGTGTTGCTGAGACAATCCATATCTTATGCCGACGAAGTCCCTTTATGTTCCATCGGCGAGACCAGAGGTCACTCGCCGAGACCTCTTGCTGAAAACCCTAGCTCTTACTGAAATGGCTACCTTTATGATGTTAGTCGGTGTAACAAATTGAACTTGCCAAGACCTTTCTTCGATGCTCATGAGTCATACCAAAATGTTCCTTTTGATTTATGCATCGCCGAGACATATCAATGTCAGGGAGACCTCCTGTAGAGCACACCATGTCTTTCCAAAAGTCTTTCATCGACTTGTGTGTCGCTGTAACATTTTGGTTCTCTCGTCGAAGCATCCTTCTATCATATGAGTGTCGCTATAGCATACTGTTATTGGGGAGAAGTCATACCGCCAACATTATGTTTCATCGAAGGGTTTCCTTAGTGTATTGTTCATTCACTGAGACATAAGGAAACTTTTCGCTGAGATGCCCTTTAGATTCATTCACTATCGCTGTGACCATACAATATCGGAGAGACCTCTCATAGAATAGAATTTGTTTCACCGAAGGTCACTTGATACACATTGGTCGCCGTGACACATGGTTTTTCTTACCGACGAGACCAACTATACAATACATGTCGTTGTAACTTCGAACCATCGGGGAGACATCTTGTAGATCATTTCAGTCATACCGAAACACCCCGAATTCACACTTGTTCACCGAGACTTTCAAAATGTCCTGCCGAAGGAAATTGTCCAATGGCAGTTGATGTGACATTGAACATCCATTATGACATCACGCCGAAAGCAAAAAGTCTGGCCGAAGTGAATCCCATGTGTGATGTCGGCGAGACAAAACCACTTCGCTGAGACCTATTCTGAAAACCCTGACTCTTGCCTATACGCATCCATCCACAATTGGTTGGTGAGACATTATGTCTTCAGTAAGACATCATTCTGATGGGTATAACTTATGTCAATATGAACTTTCCTGTCGCTAAAACAAAAGAGAATGTCATGCCAATAGATGCCTGGAGATGGATCTTGATCGGCCGATGCACCACCTCATGTATTAGTCAGCAAAACCTGACTCATTCAGTAAGACCTCTCAGCGGTGAACAAACCTCATGTCGATAGACTTTTCTTATGTTGCTAAGACCACACTCAATGTCATGCCAAAAGTTTCTTGTATGAAAAAACAAATCGTTATAACATCAGAAATGTCTTGCCGAAAGGCAACACATACATTTCAAAATGGATCAGGGAGACCTTGCCATTCTCACGCCAATATGTTATTTTTCTGTCACCGAAACAATGATCAAAAGGATAACCTGAGACTGCACGAAGCTCAAACTGAATAGTACCAAAGGATATTAGAATTCTGAATGTAAACTATCCACAGAATGCTAAGTCAAGTAAACCATATAGACAAAACTGTATCAAGATAAAACATGAGAAACCAATCTGAAACTGTCAACAAGTAGAATCAACTGAAAGGGGATTTTGTCATCAAGGACAAACCATATGATCACAACTGAGATTCAACATCACCTTCTTCTAGGCGTAGAAGGGACAAACATGTTGATTTATCTCATTGAAACTCATTGATAATCTCAACTAATGTCTTGGAGTAGTTAACTAAATCTTCTTGCATGAAAATCTCTTAGAGGGGCTCAAGAACTACCACTACTCATTCAAACAAGTGCTTGTTGTCATTAATCATTTCATGCACTCCTTGGTGGCATAGAAGGATCTTTCTCTTTGCTAAATTTTATGCACTAAAATCACCTCCAACTATCATACTTTCCCAAACCTCATGATGCCATTCGAAGTCAATGCAAACAAATGTCTATTCTCATGTAATGAAAAATTGGTTTCCAATAGAAACTTGTTTTTATGGCTCAAAATTTTGAGGTTTAAAGTT
Source organism: Sequoia sempervirens (assembly GCA_007258455.2). Taxonomy (NCBI): domain Eukaryota; kingdom Viridiplantae; phylum Streptophyta; class Pinopsida; order Cupressales; family Cupressaceae; genus Sequoia; species Sequoia sempervirens. The sequence goes on from VDFB02371354.1 coordinate 39,748, forward strand.
TTAGACTCGAAATTTGGATAGAAAGGTTTGAATCTAAATACCAACATTTTCTACTACAAGTAAAACTATTAATATGTGTGTTGAAATAAACACTGGCGTGTGATCTATAAAGAACTAAATTTGAAAGCAACTAGAACCTGAGGATTTAACCGAAAGGCCAGAATCGCAATTTATTTTCTTTTCAAATAGAATCTAGAGCTTATGAAAGAGATCCAAACTAGTCAAACAACAATAGAAAAAAAATAACAAAAATTATTGAAACCACATAATAATACTTATTTATCATCAAAAAGAACAAAATCAAACAAAATATAAGGCACAAAGAAAATTTATTAAGAAGGTATGCAAAACTAATTTAGGTTTAAGAGCCTCTATGATCTAAGCTCCTTTGTCCACCCAAGCAAGATGTCAAGTAGAGCAAATAATATAAATTTCTGCTTCTGTTGGTGCAAGTGTTTTAGCTGGAATCCTATTTTAGGGGATATTCCAAGTACAAATGGCCCAATTCTAATGACAACTATTATTAAAATTAAAAAATAGCTTTGGATGTTACTAGTATGTTATTGATATTGAATCGTGGACTATATTTTTTGATACATTATGACTGGAGATCTTGTATCAATGGGGAGATATGGATCTTGTTGCCACTGATCTGCCCAAAGAAAGCCATATGCTAATATTTGACTTTTGAAATATACTTAGATAATTGATTTATTGTTTCATGTGCCTCCAAATAGGTGCACCAAATCCTTGAAGGGGATTAACAAAGATTTATTCAACAGGAAAAAGAGACTAATTCTATATGATTTTGCTTTATAATTCATCCCAATGCCGATAACGATCAATCTTAGCTTTGCAAAATACATAGAATCATTAACTAATAAGTTCTTAAAAAAATGTTAGGATGCACCCTTCCAAGGGACAAACCTCTCCAAATTTTCAAAAGAATTGCAACTATTCTAGCCATAAAATCTTAAGATGAATAGTGTTGAGGGACTACCTTAAGATGCATACTGTGGAGTGTCACCTAGCATTCCTCCCTTGATTTATAAAACCACTTCCAGGCCATCAAACTCCTCACCATGTAATACCTCTAAACTTCTATTTCATGGGGATTCCCTAAAAGACATGGTCGTAGGGCATCAGAACAATCTATAGCTAATTTTATGCTTTTAAACAATTCATTGGCTCTTTTTTGCTCATTTTCTAAAGATGAGATTTTGTTGGCTAAATTGTTACAAGAAACAATAAAAAAAATAATCCTAGTTTAATTCTTACAGAAAAGTTATTGTCACATGGCAAGATTAGTCAACAAAGTAGCCATAAGCACAAAATGTGATTTAATTTATCCTTTAACACACACAACCAATGTTTCTACAAATTGATAATGATTGTCACAGTTGCCAGAGAATAGATCAGCTTACTTTTGTCACAGCTCAATGAAACATGGCCATTAATCAAAAAAATAATAGGGCTTATAGTAGAGTACTATAAGTGGGTTAATCCAATATAAAATGACATAAAGGAAACAAAGTTCGATTCTTACTGACATTTTCGTCATGTAGCATTATCATTCTATAACCCAGAAATAAACCAAAGATGTGATTGATATGTTTTTCAACATATACAACCAATCTATAAACAAATTGAGGATACCTACTACAACTATTGGAGAATAGACAATGCTAATTATGGTCTAGCTTAGTGAACTTTGATGTGATGATAATGACTACAAGGCTTATAGTGGAATAAGTGGGGCTAATCTAATAGAAAATGCTCACAAAATAATATTGGTTCCATTCTGACAGAGAGATTGTTCTCAATCACAAACAAAAAATAACATTAAATCCAAATGGGTTAGATGGTAGTGATTACTGATGCCAGGGAACACGCTAATTTCAACGGAAGTTACATCTCAAAGAAAATTGGATACTAATGATCTCACTACTCAAACATTCATTTGAAGGTAAAACTAAGTTCATAGCTATAACTAACTCAAAAATTTTGAAGGCTATCCACTCATACCACTTGAAGAAAAAAGTAGAGGGAAATAGGTCCCAACCAAAAAGAAAGTAACACCCAATTGACATATAGAAATCACCATGGAAATGTCTTGCCTGCTTCTTTTTCCTTCCTCCTACTGACTTCATCCATGGTATTAGCATTTGAAGTGCACACACTCCTAATAACACTATCCCCAAATGAATCATGTCTTATATGAGCAAAGGGACTATGTGAAGCAAATAGAGCAGGGTCGTCTAGTGTTGAGGTAGCCATTGTGATATCTTTAGGGAAAAACAAGAACCCAACTATAATATCTCTAACTTACAATGCAAGCTCAATAGGCCCATTTTAGAAGGTGGGCATATGACTGACTACAAATGTAATTGGTGAGAAAATGATTAAGGGAATTTTTTTACCATGGGTACTTCGTATTTGTCTTTATTTTCTTGCCATTTTTACACTGCAAATTTATTGTCAAAAGGAAATTTAATATCCAATGGTCAAGTAGTGTGGGGCCCTATTATTCAAAAGATCAATAAGGTTGCAAGTTTTGTATGATACCTTTCCTTCAGTGTTTGGATTTGGTTTTGTGTGGTGTTGGTCTCTACTCCTTGGAGTGGCGAGGAGAAACCCTTCCCTATGAAGGATAAAGGCAGGAAATTTTTTCACAGTTTCAAATCTTCCAAATGTTTTACGTATTACTTTTAATTGTAATGACATTTTTAAATGGTGGGGAAGAGGGAAATTACCAATTCGAAGTGACTAATTATTTAATCATTTTTATTTGTGTGACTAATTATTTAGTTGTGTTTTTTATGGAACGATAAAATTAGTCATTTATTTAGTCATTTATAGTTGTGTTGCAAAAAATTAGTAGAATTTAGTCATTTTTAGTTGTCATGACTAAAAAGTTTAGTCACATAGTCATTTATTTTCCAAATTCTACTAGTGCACAATATAAACCTAAAGAGTCTTGTGTTTTATCTTGTTCTACATAAACATATTCAAAAACATCACCCCATAATGGTGATGGGGGCTCTTTAACTTCCATCCCTCATGAGTGGAAGATGCCTAAATTTAAAAAACTTAAAAAGGATTTGTGTACTTGGGAAAAATATAATTATTCTCAGGAGCATGTAGATACTATTTCTTCATCTGAATTGGAAGGATGTTATGACCTTAGATACAAAAATCTTTCTAAAAATGGATATTAATACAAACATGGAACAAAATGCTAAGGATCAAGTGAAGTCTATACCATACTTTTCCAAATAGGGTCTAGGTTCTCAACCTTCATCCCCATCTTCATCTAATACTTTATCATCTTTTGTATTTATGACATTTTGTGGCAAGCGAGCAAGATTTTCTTCACAAGAGAAAGAAATGTCTTCTACCATTGAACAAGAGCATATCTTGTTGAGGATTCTCAAAGCCCTCTTGATTACTCTTCCTCTAAAAATTTGAAAGAAATATTATCTCATTTTGTGCATATCATCGAGTGCATGGTCATTCTACCAATGAATGTCAGGCCTTGAGTAATAAAATACAACTTCATGATTGTGGTTCTCTTCTATTTTTTGATGCACCTACTCACTCTAAACAATAATGATGTTTATTTTATGGTGTTTATCCTCACTATGTGGCATTTGTAGCTTTATTTGTTGTCTCATTGCAATTCATTGTGATACAATCTTAGGTGCAACCATATTTTCCATGGCAGCAACATGATAGTCTCTCGCATGGTTTTCCTTGTCTCTACACTTGGGGGGAAAGGATAACTAGTTTCAAGGTGTGCATTCTTTTCTCCTTAAAATACCAACATATCAAGTACATTGGAATTTTAAGGGGATGCATATATTACCCCTATCCATAGACGTCTTGTGAGATTCAACCTATTGACATACCCCTTTAGTGGTGGTGTTATTATAATGCCCCCTGAGGCATGGTTATCAATTAATCCCCTTGGATGTTAAAAAAATTTATGCACCTTCTTAGGTGAGTCTTTTTCATCCCCTTGGACATTTATGCACCTTCTTAGGAGAGTCTTGTTCGTCCCCTTGGACATCTATGCACCTTCTTAGGTGAGTCTTGTTCATCCCCTTGGATGTTTATGCACCTTCTTAGGTGAGTTTTGTTCGTCCCCTTGGATGTTAAATTTTATTTTCTTCCTAAAGTGAGATGGCAAGATAGTCCATGGATTTGGCATAATGCAACTTGTTGATTCATGAACTTGAGCACCTTTTTAATATAGCCACCTAGCATAACAAAAATGTCTTGCCAATGTAGCCATGTGTTTCATAGTGTCCTAGCATAACACAACTTGGTAGCCTTGTGGAACCCATCATATAACATGGAAAACTAGCATAACACAACTTGCTAGTTAGTAAATTCATGTAGTTCATGAGTGATCTTATATCCTTGTGAGAGCATCATTTTTAGATAACACATTTGATGGATGATGTTTGGTATTTGAGACAAATTTAAGACTGAGGTCTCTTTGCCTTACCGAACCAAATCATTTTAGCACTAACCTTATTTTTTTTGTGATTAATTGCATGTTATGTGTTTGCATTGTGTGAGCATTACACTTGATGTTCATGTTATGTTTGTATCATATGATGTTATATGTCTTTATCATGGTTTATTTTCCATGTTGCATTTCACTCCATATGTGTGTTCATTTGTCCTTATGTTGGTTTAACATGGGATCTTAAATCCTATGGGCTTGCACATCCCCCTAGATTCAATGCCATCCTATCTCTCTAATATTTGGATAATTGAACTCCTCTTGACATATTTTCTACTTTAGTGTGAGTCTGACTGTAAGTTCATAATCTCACAAAGTGGGGGCTAAATGTAGCATCATAAATTGTTATCCTTGAAAATTTCACTATGTTTCTCCCTCTTAAGTGCATGGACCTAATTGTACATCTAATGTCCTTCATTATATATTTCATGGCCCATTTGGACATTTATCAAGAAAAGAATTTACAAAACCAAAGAACATTTAATTTTTTGTTCCCAATACTTTACACCCTGCAAAATAGGACCAAGAATAAGTCACCCTAGGCGACTTGGTCCCCCTATTTTGCCTCCAAATTTTAATATGTCAGATTTGACATTTTAATATTTGAATTTCAAATGTCAAATGTCAGCTACTAGGATTTAATATTTGGGAAATTAGATTAAATACCTATAAATACCTAGTCATGCATTATTTCAGGGCTATCTAGCAAGAATTGTCTAAATCAAGAGCATTATCAAGAAATTATTATCAAGTCAAGAGAAGATTTATTACAACATTTCAATATTGAAGCATCATGTCAAGTTTCATGTGATTTTTTTCATGTTTATGATATCATTTTGTTTGTACTAACCCTTGTAGGTCTTTTAATAAAATTAATCCAAACAATAATCAATCCTTGAGGAGATGTGCATGACTTTAGTCCTTCAAGGAAATCAAATTTGGGTGGTGAGTTGTAGTTCGTTGTTGATTCATCATTCATTTGTTAGTGTTTTTCCTAGAGTAGCTCTCCTCTCCCATCCATAAATATGAGAGGATTCCTTTGTATTATTTACCTTTATCTTATGCAACAAAGTGTTGCCCAATTGTGATGTAAATATTGAAACTTTGAATTCATTTTTGTGAATCTATTTTTGATCAATAAAGAAGCTACTTTGCACACCAAAATTTGTGTTGGGAATAATTATCTTTTGATTTGATTAAAATTGACAGTGTTTAGTAATTGAAATTGAAGGGCTTTTGAGTAAATCTGTGTAGACTTTGAGCTACACCCATTACTTAAAATTGTGATATTTTTGATATTATTGGTGAATTTTCTATAAGACTGTGTGCTTATATTTATTCATGTTGCTCGTGGGATTAATTGTGAAGTATATCAAATACTTTGTGCTTCTTTTACAACGTTGGTTACTATTTTGAAGGATTCACTATTGGAAACTACATAATGACTTTGTGCCTCTGTAATATTTTCTTGTTTGTTACTTATCTTTATCATGCTGATATTCCTAGACTTTGCTATGACAAGATAGGAATATTGGAATTACTGCTTAGTTTTAATTTGAAGTTGTATTGCATCCAGAAGTTAAAATTGTGAAACATTGTAAAACATATTCTTTGAAAAAAGAGAGAATCATGAATGTAACACAAACCCATAGCGTTATTGTAGTGTACATTGTTGTGAATATTTGATTAGTTTTCCTTAGTTTCAATAAGCAATAAGAAGGGTGCCTCTCCTTTTCGAGAGGAGAGATTCTATCTCACATAACTGTGGTTGAAATTAAGGTTTAGTAATTTGTTAAAAGGGATTACAAAATTTTCACCCAACAAAATATGATAATTTTGAAGGAATATTGAAGATCATTTATTCATTATTGCATTCAAACCTTAAAACTTAACAAAATATGGAAACTCAATTATCTTAGCACTCAACAAAGATCCAACAATGAAACCCATAAGAAAGAAGGCTTTGATCTGGATCTTGAGGATTGTGAAATCAAATCCTAGTTTCAGTTACTAGGACATAGTCACCCTAGGCAACTTAGTCCTGCATTTTTAGGCTCAGCTTTATATGACAAGTGCATAGTACTCTGCCCTTCCTAGATTTGGTCTTAGAATTTGACTTGTAGTTTCCTATTTCTCTATATTTGAATCAAAATAGTGTATTTTCATAGTCATTTAGATACATCATTACATTTTCATCAAAATACATTTCAAACCCCCAAAACAATTCAGATTTAAGGTTGATCGACTCACCTTCAAGGTTGGAATTCAATCTAATTCTCTTATTGATCTGAATTTTAATGTTTTGTAGTGAAAGGTGGCTAATTCTTGTAAAACCCTAGAATCATTTTTCCCACATTATAGTTGACAATAAGAACATGAAAATATGTCTGGACTTGGTTGAAATCTATTTCTATAATAAAAAATAGCCTAGATTGTAGTGCATTTCACAACTTGTCACATGGCTCTCTAATGGATTTAGGAAATTGGTGTGGTTAACTAAATATGGTGATGTCTCGGTGGATCACCAATGGTGCTAGGCAGGTAAAGATTGTTGGCCAAGTCATAGATCTCACCACAAGGGGTGGTGCCACTATTGGCTAGGGTCCAACCATTTTCTTAAAAATTATCAATCAAATCTATTACCTCCCTACTGTCAACATGCTTGACACATCCCATTTGTATCAATTGTATGAGACATTTATTCAAATGATCAATTGATTAATTTAAATGTGTAATTAATAATTTTTATAGTATTATATTTGATATTGCAACAATTCAACAATTCATTATCTCTATTGAATAAATTTTTATTTAAATTATTGAAATGAATATAATAATTGTAAATATTTTTTAACTAATGAATATTTCATAAATATATATAATTGATATTATTTCATGAATATGAATTTTAAATAATGACACAAACTAGCTACTATTCATTGACATGAGGTAGATGTAGCATAGTGCTTTCCCTCTCACCTAAATTGAGGGAGAAGTTCATCCAAGAGAGGAAGGTAGATGATAACATTAATATAGGAAAACCAAGATAATATGAGAACCCACACATACTTGCATAAATTTAGTTGTGAGATAAATACATTTTAGGCATATTTTTGCAATTTCCTAAGTCATCAAAAGGTCTCTTTTTTTGCATTAGTGACATTGGGCTTTAAGATGTTTGGTCCAAGTCACATTTGTCATAGCATTTTTTATAGAATAGTTATATTAAATAAAATAATAACAATTTTCCAAAAAACAATTCAAAGCGTTATTTTATTTTGAAAATTCATTTTGGTAGAGTAAAATTTTAACCAATTTATTTTATTTAAAACATCTTTTGTAATTGGGAGAAAAAAGAGAGTGAATTTATTTATAAGCGTTAACATTTAACAATATTTGTAATTGAGATAAATGAATGGAGTTTTCAAAAACTCCCATAGTTAAATTAAAATATATTATTGACAAAGCCAATCTGGGAGAGGGGCATTACCTTTTTGAGTGGAAATAATGGAGAGGGGCATGAGAATGGGACACCCTCTAGTTTTGGGAAATTTCTTAGGAGTTTTTGGGAAATAGGCCTTGGATTTCAAGGCTTTATAATGCTCATTCATTTTGTATTTTTTGTACTGAATGGGCATGTAAATTTGGATGGTGTTCTTTATTTAAAACATTGTCTAAATCTCCTTTCATTTTATGTAGGGCTTCATACGAAAATTTTAAAATTTTAATATATTTCTCTTTCATGCTGATCTCTAAACACATGGGGTTTAGAGTTTTGATGTCACATGAGCATGCCCACATTCTTCTGTGCATTAATATGCTCCATTTTCCTTTCTTTTCAAGCTATCTAATTTTTCAATGTGGATACATAGGATCTTATTTGTACCTCCCTTACAAAAATGTTAATGAAGAAGCAAGCATAATCTCCTATCAATAAATTGTGCATGAAAAAATTACATAATATTTTTTCTACTCCAAAGGGCCATAATCTTTAAAGCCTCCTAAAATTGGAGATCATGAGAGATTATTAGCCATTTTACCTATAACATCACTCAGTTAAAAACATACTATACATTTGATCCAATTTTCTACAAGCCAAAAGTGGCTCACTAGTTCTACAAACCTCCATTTTATATTTTTAAGGTGGCCATTCTTTACATGTAGAATGACTATAATCTAAAAAAATCAAAATCTACATGTAGGAAACAATAGTGAGCTACCTAAGTCTAAAGTACTTTAGGATTTAGACTATGAACTATATCAAGAAAATTTGAGTTTTGTTGATTTGCCTAGGGTGAATTTGAAGTTCTTGCAATTCTTCCTCCAATTCTACAATTGTATTGGTGGTTAAATTTAACTTGGTTTGAATTTCTTGATTCTTCTCAAGGAATGTTCATATTTCTCCTACCAAATCATCAGTGAGGATTTCTACCTTCTCATTTAGGTGATAGAGATAACTTCATAGAGACTCAAACTTAAGAGCTTGTGTCTTTGTTTGAGTTAATGATTTTGTTGGTTTATTTGTTTTTTCCTCAAGAGATAAAATTGTGGAATTTTTTTATCCAAAATAATTTTCAATTTCTCTTTCTTGTTGTTGTTGTGAAACCAATAGTTCAACTCTAGATAGCTCAATTGTGTGGTGTAATTGTTAAGCCTCTTCCCTATATTCTTCTTTGTGTTCAACTTTATGAGATTTCATGTGGGATTTTACTTTAATTTTATGCCTATGAAGTGAAGAATTAGATGTATATGTTATGTTATCATATATTTCCAATTCTATTTTCTCCAGAGGAGATGTAGGTTTCCTTAAAGCAAAGTCCTCTAGAGCTTATATTTTCTCCTCTTGAATACTTTCTAGAGGAATTTTCACCCCTTCTTTTGCATCGACTTTGAATGTTCTAATGTATCTAAAAGTCTCCTTTTGGAGAGAAATGTGATGGAATTTGAAGGCTTCCCATTTGAGTTCCAAAGTCTTTAGGTGAACTCTCCAAAGGAGGAGTATATGAAGAATGTGGATCCCTTAGTGATGTCAAGGATTCTTCCCTTGCTTCCTTATTCAATTATACATGTTTTCAAGAGGAAATGCAGAATTATAGTTTAGATATTTGTACCTAGTATCCCTTATGTAGTATTTTTATACCCCAAAGGATATAGTGAGAGAAAGGAATAAGTGCAGTAGGAATATATCTATCAACATTTCATATATAACTTAGATAAAGACAACATTCACCCATAACACATATATTGAATTAATCCTTATAACTTCATATATTTATATCCTCATATAATAGTTACAATAGCATATCTTAGTCTTTGCTTTGTATTATAGTCTACCATTCTCTATCTCTCTATGATGATATATAAATTTGATATCTATTACATACACATATTAATGCATTATCTCTTAGAGAGATGTGAACCTTGTAGGGTACCTCTTACTTCATATTCCTTATCATTCTTAGGTTTTGAAAGTCCTATGTGGTAGGTTGTAGTAGCTTTTATTCCCTCACTTGTATCATGATAACATCATCCCCCTTTCAAAATTATGTCTTGTCCTCAAGACATTATTCAGTTCCCTAAGAGAATGTGTTTGTATATCAACTTTAGTTGCACCAATGCAATATCACACTATTTTTTTTCTTGTTGGAGTACTTTAATGTGCCCCTAAGTGTTTATGTTTGTGGCTTCCACCTTTGTAAGATTACTAGGTATCTGGATCTACTGGGCTGCATTCTTGGATTCCCCTAAAAATTCAATTAAATATGCCAAGTTGATGTTGATTATTTCCCTTAGCTACTTGATTTGCATCTTTATTTGTTCCCTCTATTCTTAGACCTATTGCAGCTATGTGTGCAAATTCTATGTTTGTGCTCTTATTTCACCATCCATGTCTTTGAGTGGATCATATGAGGAGGCGATCTATACTATCTGAGCCTTGAGCTATGTGATCTCATTTTTTAAGTTCTTAGTGAGGTTAGGACATTCAAGAAAAAATTGATATAATACATTGGCCTTTGCTATGATTCCTTCAATATTTTTTATTTGTACCTCAAGATGGTAATGCACTGATGAATATTTATTTGCAGCCTCATCTAATTTTTTCTTTATAATTTCCTATTGGTCTTCCTACTTTATCTTGGCCTTCTGTGATTGCAAATTTGACTATAGGTCATACATCAACTATTTGAGCTATTGTGGTGGGGGAAGGGAGGTGTCCCTTTGTATGTGGGGTATGGTATTCTACAATGTCTACACCGCTTCTTGTAATTGTTCCATATTATCCACATGATTTTGGAGTACTTCTTCCCTTACACTAGCATGGAATATATCCCCTACCTAAATTTTTTGGATTGGGGAGATGTTTAAAAAATTTACTTGTGAACCCACTATTGGAAACTAGAGTAGTTGTGGTGTGGGCATTGGTTGTAGTTTTTTATTTTGCACTATGAAATCTTTGATGGATTGTATAGGGGAGGTAGATGTGGATGCCTCTCTGGTGTTTTCCTCTTATCCCCCATCATCCCCACCACTTGGTTGACTACTTGTGGGAGGAGGTGTTGCTTGATTCTTTACATTTTCCTCTTCCAAGATGGAATCAAGAAGATTCTTTATGATCTTTTTGGTTTCTTTCTACATCTTGGTGGTTTCCATTTGTTCCACTTCCATTAGGGTGTCTACTCTTTGTTTAGTTCATAGATATTTAGCTTGAGCTTGTTCCAACTGCTCTTTTTGTTCTATGGTAAGGTCAGACCCTACCTCCTTGATTTCTTTCTCTCTTATCCCCTACTCTTATTTTAGGGATATATCCCTTTTCTCTAGGAGTGTGGTAATTATTGGTTTTAAAAAATCCTTAATCATCTCCTCCAAGCTTTTATTAAATTTCCTTGTATACTATAATAAGCTTTATATTATTCTATCTTTATTATCTATTTCTACATCTTCATACACGGTGAGGACTTGTTGAAGCATACCATGATGGATGATGGGATTTGTAGTCACCATGACATCAATTGGTGGTTGTGGTTGCTTTGGTGCCTCTAGTTGTTGTATCTCTACTATGTGCTCCTTTTGTGGAGGTTTTTGTAAGGTCAGACCCTACCTCCTTGATTTCTTTCTCTCTTATCCCCTACTCTTATTTTAGGGATATATCCCTTTTCTCTAGGAGTGTGGTAATTATTGGTTTTAAAAAATCCTTAATCATCTCCTCCAAGCTTTTATTAAATTTCCTTGTATACTATAATAAGCTTTATATTATTCTATCTTTATTATCTATTTCTACATCTTCATACACGGTGAGGACTTGTTGAAGCATACCATGATGGATGATGGGATTTGTAGTCACCATGACATCAATTGGTGGTTGTGGTTGCTTTGGTGCCTCTAGTTGTTTCTATGTGCTCCCTTTTGTGGAGGTTTTGTAGGTCAGACCCTACCTCCTTGATTTCTTTCTCTCTTATCCCCTACTCTTATTTTAGGGATATATCCCTTTTCTCTAGGAGTGTGGTAATTATTGGTTTTAAAAAATCCTTAATCATCTCCTCCAAGCTTTTATTAAATTTCCTTGTATACTATAATAAGCTTTATATTATTCTATCTTTATTATCTATTTCTACATCTTCATACACGGTGAGGACTTGTTGAAGCATACCATGATGGATGATGGGATTTGTAGTCACCATGACATCAATTGGTGGTTGTGGTTGCTTTGGTGCCTCTAGTTGTTGTATCTCTACTATGTGCTCCTTTTGTGGAGGTTTTTGTACCTCTTCCACCACATCTTCTTTCTCCTCTTCTCTAGAATGTTGAATTATCGTCCTCTTTACTGATTTTTTGGCCTTTTCTTTGTGAGTTTTCATCTCCATAATCATATGCATTAATTTTTTTGATACTTCTTGCACCTTCGATGTAGTTATTATTTGTGATGAAGAGGCGGGTCCCTCAAATTGTGAGCTAGCCACTCTATGTATCCTTCTAGATCTTCTTGCAGTTGGTGTGCGAGCTTCTAGAATTGGTGTAGAAGAGGATGGATTTGTTGGCTCTTTTTTGGTATACCCCATTATTTGTACAATTATTATTTTTTCTTCTCCAACTTCTCCTTTGCATTCTTCTTATAGATTTATTCCATAACCTCTTTATATTTCTCAAATCTTTCTGCATTTTGGTATTTTGACTTATTGAGGATGTTTACAACATAAGAATCCACTTATCCCTATGGTATTTCATAGGGGAGCTTGGGAATCCATGCTATTCATGGCTCCACTACCTCCATATAAGTGTAGTTCTTGTCTACCAAAAAAGTAATGGTATTTACATATTTAACTGATTTGTATGAAATTTGTTCTCTAGCTTGTAGCTACTGCTGGAAGCTTTTGAAGAAACCCCAGTATGTGGTGGTATATGTCTATTTTTCTAGAATTAACTGAGTGTGCATCTTTATTTTTGCCTCTACTAGGAGGTTTACTTGCCACACCTTGCCTTTGAAAGTTAGGAGCTCGTTAAAAAAGTAGAAGACTAGAAAAATGAGCAATGTGCCATACCAAAAATTGTACCAGGAGGTTGTGATTTTCTATAGGTTCTCCATTAGATGCTCCCTCATCACTTCACATAGGTTAAAATGATTCCCTTCTATTACCATATAGTATGTGGTGTGAATGGTTGCTATTGTAGTATAGTCTTTTATGTTGACGTAGTAAATCTTGTATGCAATCCCCATTATGGCATATTGTACCATAGGGTTTTTAATCACTTAGACACTCAAGCTTCACCCACCTGGTGTTTCCCTGGTAAGCTTGATCCCTTTTTCATTCTTTACTATCATCTTAGCTGAGATTTCTCCAATCATTCTTAGCCTAGTTATCACATGAATTTCCTCTTTTGTGATATGGTAGGGTTTGTCAAGGTATACGAATTCAATGTGCATTTTTCTTAGGACTAACCCTACCCAATCATGCTCATCACAAAATTTTGGGTAATCCTTCTATACATCAAGATACTTCCTTCCTACCTCTTGATAATGTAGTTGATAGGTAGTTTGGTCTAGGGTGAGTAGGGTTTTCTTGAGATCTTTGAATTTTGTGTGATCTATCTCGATGATGGGTTTGTGTATGTATTTTATTACATCCTCTATATAAACCACATCTATTGAAGAGAACACAATATATTGAGAGGGGGGTGAATCAATATATGCCAAAACTCTTTAATTCAACATTAATTACCATTAACAACTTCTCCAAACATGAACCTTAAAACATCAAATCAACAACCATTAATTTCTTTAACCATTAAGCAATACAAATTCACACATTTACATAAAGAACACCAGATATATGTGGAAACCTAGAATGGAAAAACCATAGTGAGAAGAGCTTCTTGGAGCTACTATCCAAATATAGCCTCAAAAAATAATAACTTAAAATCATAAAGTAGGCACCAAACTACAGGAGACACCAATCCCCAATTCTATTTGTAGGCACCAACCTACTAGAGACACCAATCCCCAACATACAGATTTGAGCACCAACTCAATAGGAAAGAACAGAGTCCTATCGGATTATAAAGATATCATTTGTGGATCTTCAAGACTGATTACACAACTTACACTTAATTTGGTCTACCTTTAAACACTCTCCTATACAACATATGATCTTTTGATAATGATGCACAATGATTGGGATGCAACTCCCATTACATTGATTGAATATATTATTCATACTCTCACTTGCTCACTTACATACTGTTAATGTGTTTTTTATGCACTTCTCAACACAAGCAGTGTGTAGGTACACTACCTCTCTTGAAAGACAATCTTCCACAATCAGATTGCAGAACACTATCCCAAGGTCTCTAATGTCAGGTCTTGACAGTGCTTGGAATATCTCAATTGATTTATGTGATTTGCTGGAATCACAAGGTGGACTTACGAATGAGTTACAAAGCATGGGAAGTTGGGTTTGCAAATGCAGTTTCCAAGTGTTGGAAGTGAATGAACAGTGGCTGTCCACTCAAAACAGCAAGCTGAAACTCATCAAGTTCATCTGATTTAGCTTCATGGTGATGCTTTGGATCCTACTCTAACCAAGGACTAAAAGAAATAGCAAAAGGAGAAGGGTTAAGAAATTTGTTATAATCCTAAGCTACGAATGAACAGTAACAATGGTGGTTGTTACAGTAGACAAACTCCCTAAAACTAAGTTTTGTTTGACCAAGAGAACCTACAGCTACAAAAAAACTAGTGCAATCTCCTAAGGTCTGCTAATTATCAAATTGCACATACACATCATGAACATGCAATCAAACTAAGTTGCAACAATGGAATAAAGAAGCCTAGGCTAACTTTTCACAATAGTTTGTCATCAACAAGTGCTAAAAGTATGGGTTGAAAGTTCATCAAATACCACAACAACAATTTCCATTATCACTTCCATTCAAGAAACTAACACTAAAACTAACATGGAAGGTAGAACCATGCATGCAAGATGAGAAAAATCAAAGAGAACATCCATAAAATCATGCAATGTTGTTTTCTATTGATGTAAATGTTTTTTACACCAGCTCTCCAACCCTTACAAATGAGGGGCAAGCCCCTATTTATAGTTTTCCAAAGCCCAAATGAATGGCTAGAATTAATTCACAATGAGTGGCTCAAATTTGATTGCATTAGGGTTTCAGCTACCCCCCATTATCTATCAATTTAAAAATACATTCCTTGTCTTTTCTTTGTTTTGTCATCTAGTGCTAGTCACTGTAGCAGTTTTTTCATTTAGTTGATTGCCCTTTTACTGTAGCAGAAACTACCTGAAAGCTTCCTTCTTACTTGATGTGTTTGCAGTGTTCTTCCTTGGATCAAACGAGCTCGTCAATGATTGGCATCAATGGATTGGTTGCCCCTAATTCGGGTGGACAGTTCCCTTATGCTTTCTTCAAGGCCACCCCCTTGCATTTTTTTCATTGACTTCCTTAGCACAAGGCTTCTTCTAATGCTAACCCTGTTGGTGGGTGATAGGGGGAGAGGCGAACATGAAATGAATGGTGATAGGAGCAATGCGCTTCTCGTTGTTCAGCTTTCTCAATGGGTCTCCTCGACAGACCTGCAACAGGCTTCTTGAATCCTGCATACATGAAGTGTCATAAGTGCTTTCATACACAAATCAAGGAAAATGTTAGTCAAATCTTGCAAAATCCTTGTTAGATTCATCCATGCATCATCAAAAGATCATAATATTCATATTTGGAGCTCATTTGGATCATAAACATTAATGCGGGCCCAAGGGGGTGGGCAGTGAACGGGGGACAACAAACCGGAAGGGAAGTTCCCGGACCTCACAAAACATAGCAAAACCAAGATTTTTCAATTATAGCACATGGGAAAAGGGGAAGGAAGAGTGCCCAGAAAAACTTCCTTAACATTAGACTCATTTGAAAAAAACTAGAAGCTCAAAATGGCCATGGAGGGGTCGGGTCCCGGAAAAGACCACGGAGGGGCTGGGTTCCGGAGGTCGGGTCGCCAAGGCTACATGGATGTTCAAAATGACCACGGAGGGACAGCATCTTGGAAATGACCACAGAGGGGCCGGGCTCCGGAGGCCGGGCTGTCGGGGCTACATAGATGTTCAAAACGGCCACAGAGGGACGGAGTCCCAAAAACAGCCACGGAGGGGCCGGGCTGCCGGGGCTCTATGGATGTTCAAAATGGCTAAAGAGAGATGGAGTTTCAAAACCCCCAAAACTTAACCAAACCTTGACAAAACCTTGGTAGTTCACTTAGGCACCCCAAACACATCCCAAATCCACCAAAAAGTTGGCCCCGAAGTCAAAAATGTGGAAACCAGACTGACAGGGGTCCACGGATGTTTCCAAAATAGCCAAAGAGGAAGGGAATTCTGGAGGGAAAGTTCTGAAACCACCGAAACTTTATGGAACATTGACGAAACTTTGGCAGTTCACTTAGGCACCCCAAACACATCCCAAATCCACCAAAAAGTTGGCCCCAAAGTCAAAAATGTGGAAACCGGACTAGCAAGGGTCCACGGATGTTTCCAAATAGCCAAAGAGAAAGGGAATTCTAGAGGGAAAGTTCTGAAACTACCGAAACTTTATGGAACATTGACGAAACTTTGGCAGTTCACTTAGGCACCCCAAACACATCCCAAATCCACCAAAAAGTTGGCCCCAAAGTCAAAAATGTGGAAACCGGACCGGCAGGGGTTCACGAATGTTTCCAAACAGCCAAAGAGGAAGGGAATTCCAAAGGGAAAGTTCTAAAACTACTGAAACTTAACAGAACATTGATGAAACTTTGGCAGTTCACTTAGGCACCCCAAACACATCCCAAATGCACCAAAAAGTTGGCCCCAATGTCAAAAATGTGGAAATGGGACTGACAGGGGTCCACGAATGTTTCCAAACAGCCAAAGAAGAAGGGAATTCTGAAGGGAAAGTTCCAAAACCATTGAAACTTAACGCAACATTGACGAAACTTTGGCAGTTCACTTAGGCACCCCAAACACATCCCAAATCCACCAAAAAGTTGGCCACAAAGTCAAAAATGTGGAAACAGGACCAACAGGGGTCCACGGATGTTTCCAAACAGCCAAAGAGGAAGGGAATTCCAAAGGGAAAGTTTTGAAACCACCGAAACTTTACAGAACATTGATGAAACTTTGACAGTTCACTTAGGCATCACAAAAACATCCCAAATCCACCAAAAAGTTGGCCCCAAAGTCAAAAATGTGGAAACTGGACCAGCAAGAGTCCACGGATGTTTCCAAATAGCCAAAGAGGAAGGGAATTCTAGAGGGAAAGTTCTGAAACCACCGAAACTTTACGAACATTGATGAAACTTTGACAGTTCACTTAGACACCACAAAAACATCCCAAATCCACCAAAAGTTGGCCCCAAAGTAGAAAATGTGGAAACCGGACCAGCAGGGGTCCACGAATGTTTCCAAATAGCCAAAGAGGAAGGGAATTCCAGAGGGAAAGTTCTGAAACCACCGAAACTTTACGGAATGTTGACGAAACTTTGACAGTTCACTTAGGCACCACAAAAACATCCCAAATCCACCAAAAAGTTGGCCCCAAAGTCAAAAATGTAGAAAAAAAAAAATCAAGTAGTCAGGGACCAAGTTAGTAGAAACAAGACAATGGGCAGAAAAGGGACGAGGGACTTCATTTCTCCATGGATTTGAATACCGTAAGTAGGTGAATTTGGTAAGGGGAATATGATTGTTTGAAGGCACATGACCAATTTGGGCTTGAAAAATGGAGCACGCAAAACAAGATATGAGCCAAGCAACCTATTGGGAGCGAAAAAAAAAGGGGGTCTTTGCCTACGGCAGGGCGTGTGTGCAAAACATGCACAACACATACATTGAATGAATCCTATGTTAGATACATAGGATAACTGAGAGGGGAGGTGAATCAATTGTATACTAAAACATTCAATCCCTCATTAACTTTCAAACCCTTATCTAACTTTTAACCCTTATTAAGCATTAGAAAAATGTAAACTTGTGAAACAATAATGCAAACACAACCATACATAAGAGAACACTAGATTTATGTGGAAAACCTTAAGTAGGGAAAACAAAAATGAGGATTAACACACACATATATATATATATGAATAACAACACTAAATATAATGAGACTCACTAACCAAAAAAATAAGAAAGGCTCACTGTCAGGTGGCTCATTGCCAAGAAGAAAAAGAATAGAAGAAATTGTTACCTAGAGATTCACTATCTCAAAGCAACAAGAAAATCAACCCACTACAACTTTGCACCATCTGCAACCTTTGGCTCACTACCTCTAGCAACTTCAAGCACACTAAAAATGTAGACACCTTATACTCACTACATCTGGAGTCATAGGCATTAAGGCTTGTACTCAGATCGCCACACTTGATTAAATTCACATCTCACATTTGCCACATATATCCACAAAAACTCACCTTGCATTTATACCATCCTCAACCTAAACAATATTAATTAAGTTGACCTCAATGAAACATATGCACCTCAAACATGCATCACTAAGATAGGTCAAAACCAAACACTTCCAGAGTTGAAATAAGTGAAGGAAAACCATGCCAGGGGTTAACTAGGACCCAAATCTACATCACCATGCTACTCAACACATCCACAATCCATGAGGTACCTCCGCAAATAGCGCTAGCATGCCAGGTCATCCAAACCTGAACTAACACTACAAGTGACCACATACATGCCTCTCCAGGTCCAAAAACAACATTTGGACCACACAATACTTCACACCATCCACACATCATCTCAAAATATTCTAGCATCATTAGAATATCCAACACCATTGTTGCAACCATCTAAAACAAATAATAATTTCATCCTACGCATCAAGATGCACTACCACTGAACTCCAACACAAGAACTAAATTTGTGGATAAACTCAACACCTAAAACTCCAAGGATAAATACAAACAATATAAGCATGTTCCCAAATTTGCAAGACAATAAAACTCACTACAAAGAAATGTGGAGCAATCTCATTTCTCCCAGACAACCTTCTACATAGATAGGAAAACTTTCAAAGAAAAGTTCCACAATAGAATGATCCATAACATAGAACTCTAGATATAACACCTCTTAACATCTTTGATCATCACATATAAACTACACAAGAATATCTTCAACCATGAAGAAATGTGGAGCACAACAATGAACACAACTCTGTCACACTACACACTCTTTTATTCAAATTTTCTCAAAAACACTTGGAAACCAAGTGAACTTATTGCAACTGCAACATTTATCCATCATAACCATATAATACATCAATGCCCAACTAATGACAGCACCACAACACATTCTTATGAAACCACAACACTCCATGCTAGCACCAGTTCTTACAACACTAATGACAGCACCACCAACGACTCCAACACTAGCAATCTCCAACCATCTTCAAACTATTGACATCAATGAAAACACTAGAAACTTACTTGCAACAATCCCTCCCTTGGTCATTGATGGAAACAATGGCTTTGAAAAACCATCAGCAAAAAAAACAACTATGAATTAAGCAACATCCCCCTTACTGGGGAAACTCTTATACTTTACTCTTCCTTTACCTCTACAATTATCACATTCTCTCTCCCTATCTGAGTAGTTTTTCAAACATTACTCTCCCATTTGACATCAATTATTTCCTTGTATTTTTTAGACTTCACTCTCTATCCCCCTTTGACATCAATGGAAAAGGGAAACATCTTTCTCTTTTGATAATACTTGCATAAAATGTTTCTTTTTTGCTCTCCCCCTTTGACATCTACATGCATCACTTTGACACCACTTGCAATACTAGCAAGAAACTTCTCTCTCTCCACTACTCTTATATTTCATTTTTCTCCCACTTAGTGGCACAAGATATGCCCCACCCGACTGCAACAATCAAAACACTACTGCCTAATCCCCTTGAGAGGTAGCTTTCAACATCAATCTAGGACCAAGAATATATCTTGAAGTATTTTTTTGGATAGATTCACCACTTATGCATCTAGTTGAAATAAGGAGGGGCAATAACCCCTAACTTCTACCGGAGATACTCAAAATTATCTTTAGGAAGAGCCTTTGTAAAAATATTTGGAACTTGATCCTTTGTAGGCACATACTCTAGCCTCACCTCATTCTTTGCAACCTTCTCTCTTAGAAATTGATACCGAATAGAGATGTTTTTTTCTTGAATTTACTACTAGATTCTTTTAAGGATAAAAGCACAAACCTATGTCACACTTTATAAAGGAATCAACCAACAACAAAAAAAATTCTAAACTTTGACCACATAAAAGTGGTCTTTATGTTTTGATTTTTAAAATGATGTAAACTAATGAAATGAAGAACTTTTGATGACGTTTATTCTTATAATTTTTCATATTTTTTAAAAGAATGTTTTCATTACTTTTTTATCAATTTAAGAACAGATTTTGGAATGCTGAAAATTTCAAAAAAAAAGTGACTTCATGGGCCATCAAGAAATAAATTGAAAAAAACTTCATTTCTCCCTAATTTTTTTTCTTCAAATAGTTAACTTCAATATCTTGTGCATGGAAAAAAAAAAATCAAATTTTGATGTATATTTTTCTCATAATAACATTTTAAAGTCAAACTTATCAGAATTTGACAATTTTCATGGGACGTCGACTATTGTCTATTTTTTTAATCATTTTCAAAAAACAAATTATACCCTTTTGAAGAAAACTCTCTCCTCTTGTGCCCCATATATTTTTAAAAAAATTAATATATTTTACTATTTTTTTAATTTCTAATCAGTCTCTTTTTTAACTTTAACAACCTACTTGCATTATTTTCAAAATAAAATATATTAAAACTAATCAGAATATTAAAAAATATATGTATTTGGATTCAACACATTGAGCTCTACAAAAGGGTTTTTTTTTTTGAAAAAAAATCATTTTGACTAGAGAAATACTTAGTTGAAGTTGAAAGTTTCAAAAAAATCTAAAAAAAGTTGAGTTGGCTGTCAATTAGGATGCCACATAGACAGTTTTGTTAGAAAGGGTTTCACCCGAAACCCCTTCTATAGAAACCTCGTACATTAAAAAATCCAATTTCAAAGCCAATTTCAAAGCAAGAAAAGAAAGCCAGTATTGGCATGGTGTGATGGTTTATAGGTGGCATTGTTGTTCTTGCCACCAAGGTTCAAACCCCATTGGGGTGGTATTGTTGAATGGTTGTATCCGGTTCATAGCTCCGGTCAAAAGCATTTACACCTTGAATTAAAAAAAAAAGCAGGAAATTTTTTTTTTTAATTTTTTGGGATTAGGGCGAAACTTATTCGATCGAAACCTTGTGTGCCACGTATAGGCCACATGGTTTCGGTTGAAACCTATTCAGCCGAAACATTTTTGGCTGAAAATATTTCACCTGGAACTATTTATTTGGCCGAAAGTGTGACACAAATTTGTGTTTTTACCCTTAAATATTGATAGCACTTGTATTATCACACACGATAGAAATATGTTCATCATATGATACTCTAATATCCTTCAATGTTTTCTTCATCCACAATACCTGTGTATAACATGATGTTGCTGCAATATATTATGCCTTTGCAATAGATAATAACACTAAATCCTACTTCTTACTCAGCCAAGAAACCAATCTTCTTCCAAGAAAGAAAGCACCTCCACTTGTACTTCTTCTTTCATCTGTACAACCTATTCAATTTGTTGAGAAAATGTGTCCCAACCTTGCAATTACATAAGGCATTGTTCAACAGACAACGACAGGGGGGTGTGGGGGGAATCCCCCTACCCACAAGGGGTCTAGGGGGAGCATCCCCCTGGATGGGGTCCAGGGGTAGCATGCCCTGGTGACGGCTTGGGGGCAACGCCCTCGAAAGGAAAATTTTATTTATTTTTTATTATTTTAAATCTGGATCGTTCATCATTATGTCTCATATCTGATGGCTGATATTTTATTAGCTTGACTCACCCTAGAAGGAAACCTTATATTATGAGGGCATTGTAGTATGGATGTTTAGTGTGATGTATTCTGAGAGTCTAATAGTGGTTGTGTTGCCTCTAGATCTCTTAGTGGTGTTACTCCTGTGAGAAGCTTACTTTGCAAGTATATTGTAATCTTTTTTATTATTGAATAATATATTGAGTGGATTTTGGAATGTGGGATTTTTCTCCCAAAAGGGTTTTCCCCACATAAATCATTATTTTGTGGTATGCATGATATTTGTGTTTACTTTTGTTTAAGTTTCTGTAACTATTAAAGATCTATAAAAATTTTGCATTATTCTCCTCTCAAGATTAGTGTAGGAAGTTGTTCCGCTACCTTAGCTTCCTTACATAATCTACATCTATAAATGCACTCAAGGAAAAATTAGTATCCATAGGATATCACAAATCAAGTCCAGTTTTCCCTTCAAGTATCTAAAAATCCTTTTAATTTCTATAATATGTGATTCTTTAGGATCTTCTTGAAATATTTCCACAAGACAAACTACATGCATGATATCTGGTCTAGTAGCAGTTAGGTATAGTAATCCACCAATCATTGATCTATACTTGCTCTAATCAGCCTTAGGAGATTCAACATTCTTTTTCAATTTACAACCAGTAACCATAGGAGTACACACTAGTTTAGAATCCTCCATTCCAAACTTCTTCAACATTTCTCTGACATACTTTGATTGTGAAATGAAAATACCTTTTTCGGATTGACTAATTTGTAGCCCAAGGAAGAAATTCATCTCCCCACATATTGACATCTCAAACTCTTTCTACACCTCATCTTCAAACCTCTTGCATATACCTTCATTTCCTCCAAAGATAATGTCATCCACATAAAGTTCCACAATCAATATTTTTCTCCCTCAGCCTTGAAGTAAAGGTTTCTATCTACAATACCTTTTCTGAATCATTGCTACAACAAGTACTTATCTAACCTTGCATACCAAGCTTTTGGATTCTGTTTGAGTCCATACAATGCCTTTTTCATCCCAAAGACCATATCAATATAATTTGATAATAGAAAACCTTCTAGTTTTTCAATGTACATCTCTTCTTCTAACTCACCATTCAAGAATGTATACTTCACATCCATCTGATATACCTTGAAGTCTTTATGTGTTGCACAAGCCAAAAAAATTATAATGGATTCCATCCTTGCCACCGAAGCAAAAGTCTCTTCATAATCTATTACTTCTACTTGAGAGTAGCCCTTACACACAAGTCTAGCCTTATTTCTAAAAAAAATTCCATCCGCATTTAACTTGTTCCTCGAAACCTATTTAGTTTCTAACACATTTTTGTTTGTAGGTCTTGGGACTAGTTCCCAATTTTGATTCTTCTCAATCTATTCCAACTCTTCTTTAATAGCCTTGATCCAATTCTCATCTTTGCATGCCTCAATCACTATTTTAGGTTCCACCTCTGAATGTAAACAAAAGTTTACCTGTTCCTCTTTCATAGCAGCTTTTCTCCTTGTCAACACACCTTTTCTCTTATCTCCAATGATCTAATCTTTAGAATGATTCTTCTACACATACTTAAAAGTCTTAAGAATCTTTTTTGGAGCTTCTTCCTCTTCCTCTTCAACTGTCATTTGCTTTACTTTCTCTTCTTTTTCTTCTTCACCACAAGGGGGTTCATTAGATTCATATCCTTTTATCAATACAGAACTCTAATGTGGTTCTTCATCCACTTTTACACTTGCACTTTCAAAATTATTTTTTTAACCTTTTATTATAACACTGGTAAGCTTTCCTTCTTGTAGAGTATCCAAGGTGTAGACACTTAAAAATGTCCTGAATAATATACACACTTGAATTCGATGTATTAACATCATTTCATCCTAAAATCCATCCTCTTTTCACTCGTTTAATTAAATAAGCCTAATTATTTAATTAAATGCCTCATTTTTCATCTATTAATCTAATTGACCTAATTGGGTTAATTCACCCCCTCTCACACTAACATTTCACCCTAATAAATTGAATAAATCAAATTATTTAATTTAACCCCTATGTCATCTTATTTAATTAAATAACCCTATTTAACTATTTAATTAAATATCATTTTGCATTCCCCTTTTCAATAAATAAATTAGTAATTTAATGAATATCCTATTATTCTCCATCTTGCACATTCAAATTTAGTTTTAATTAACTAAATTTCTAATTATCCTCATCCTCCCACTTGCAAGGGAATATTCTTGAAATATTCCTCCTTTCCACATTCCTCCAAAAGAGAATATTCCTATGAAATATCCCCTTTTGTGCACTCATTCCTCCAAAATATCTCTTAACCTCTTCCTAATTCTTAGGAAGTGTGTCTGTTCAAAGCTAATTTGGAACATTGCTTAAATTAGTTGATCCTTGTCAACTTTTAAACTTGACCATGGATTGAATCCTTAATCCATGTTTCATCCTCCTTTTATTGTTGACCATTGATTGATATTTTCAATTTGATCTCTTGATTTCTCATTTTCTCTCCTATAAATAGATCACTATTTGGAGACAAATGGATCCATTGTTTGATAGCAAAGTCATACTATTGAAACTCACACTTATTTTGCATCCATATTGAGTACTTTTATTTAGCATATTAGATTAATTTCATCCATTTAGCTTAAGCATCCATTAATGGCTTCCATGGTAACTTAGCTTGCATCCATTTCAGTATATTTTGGAATCTATGGCTTACATATTTAAATTTTAATGGCTTCCTAGTTTAATTTTGCAAGAATTTCATTGGGAATGTAACTTGATTTAGCTAATTACATTGTTTTAAATTGCTTATTACAATCATGTTTAGCTTAGTTAAGATTTACATCCATGAAATGGTGCTAGAAGGAGGGAAAACTTCAATGTTTTAAGTGTTTTTTTGGAGGAATTGTATAAGAGTGAATTTGCACCCCTTACACAAATTCCCCTTTTACACTTCCTCAAAACCAAATTTGAAGGAGAAAATCCACATCAGCCCACTACCTTCGTTCCACTTGGTGATTGTTTTATGCATCAGCAGAAGAATAATTGTCAGGGATGCCCACACACGCACAGACATCCACGCAGCATGCTTATGTCCCTGATTTATTCCTATGTCTAAAGCCTACAGAGGCATTACACTTCCAATTGGGGTCAATTTTTAATGCCCCTCTTCAACCAACCAACCTGAATATGGCCATTTTTCTCATTCTCCCTTCAAATTCACTCTTCATTCCTTAATTTTATCTTCTAAGCATCCTCTAGCAAGCTTTCTACACAATCTCTCTAGCATTTTCTTGCATCTATCACTGTCAAGCAACACTTTGCACTCCATAGCAGCAACAACACTCCATCAACTCTGTAGAGCAAGTGTGGAATAACACCATTACAACAAAGGCTTGAGTCCTCTCATTTTCTCCTCCATTAGCTAGTGAACTCTTAGAGGAGGTGGTAAGCTTTTCACTCCTCTCCTCTATGATTTGGTTGGGTAGCCTAATATTGTTTTTAGTTTTATTTTTTTCTTTACTTTCATTCTTCCTTTATCATACTTTTTCTCTATTATCGCTATCTTGGCTGTCCGTGGAGGTGGAAACACCAAAATGAGGGTCTAATTGAGGCAGACCCCTATACAGTCCCCCAACAAATTTCCTCTTTCTTGTGTGTAGGTGGACATGCTTTGTGGAGCTAGCTATAAAATGAGTACTTTTGTGAGATCATTCTTCTCACCCTAGCTTTAATCTTCTTGCTTTATCACATTTGTTTATATATCTTGTACTCCATAGTTTTGTTTTGTTCTCCTAAAAACCATTAGCTAGGTCATCAGCCTATTTTTCGGTGGTTCACATTGTATTTTTGGTCCTCTGGTCGTACGGACTCCAGTGCACCTGAGAGACGCCAACACACCGTGTTATCATCCTAAAACTGCACTTTCATTCTTAGGAAGAAAGCTACCTATGGCACAGTGTGGAACCCAAAAACTGGCTCACCTAGCCCCATTTTGAGTTTCAGGTCTATAGGGTGATTGAAGGACCTTATAGTCCTCATCATTCTCGTCCCTCATTTCAAAAAATTTATTTAAGCTAAGGTAAGTTAGGGTAGCCTTTCGCTCTTGGCTCTCTGTGACCTGGGGCCTTAAACATGGTTTTTCCCCCTCTCTTACATTTTTGATGAACCCAATGTGAACCATTTTGGTTACGTTCTGTGATACTGAAAGTTCCTTTCCTCATATTCTAGGAGTGTTGTAGGTGTGAGTGTTGTGAGGCTTTCACCTTACAACCCAACCTACAACCCCTAGCAAATTTTGGATTATCTCTTCCATGGCTTATCTCTTCCATCTCCACAAGCAAGTCTCTCCTTTCTTCCACTTCACTTTGCCACACCTAGGCAATCAGGTTCCTTCCTCAACCTGCACAACACACAACCACAAACACCAACACAAAACCAACAAACTTCACCAGCCACATCTTTTCTAGGCTCTAATACCAATTTGATGCAGAGCTAGGAGGATTCAACAACACATCACACAAACCTTCAATAATAATCCAAAACAATCTTTGTATAACACATGCTATTAGCCATTGCATATCACATTGGAACATAACTATGGCAGCCCACAATTTATTGCCATGAACAGTCATTAATAACTTCTAAAAAAAAATAATGAAGCCAATCTCTCCAGTGAGATTGAATAAAACATAGTTATAGAATTTTCCTTCAATTCTTATGAAGATCCAACAGTGGAAATAAAAGTTATTGTATTTTTCCAAAAACTGCAAACCCTAGGTAGGGTTCAGACCTGCCCTCACAAAAATGTTCATAACTTATTCAAATCTTAATTAAATTTGATGAGACTTGAATCAAATAAAATTAGATTCACATGAAAACAAAATAAAAAAAAATTTAGATCCAAAATATAGACTTTATATTCCGTACCATCACATTTTTCAAACTGTAAATTCTGCACAATATTGTTAGAATAGGCAGTCTCACCAAAATAATCATATCTTCCACAAAACTCAATATAATTCAATGAGACAAAAATAATTGGAAACTAGAAATAGTGATATTTCCATCCATATATGATACTCCATTATTTGAGTCCATACTAGGCAGTCCAAATCACAACTTCAGTCTGGAAACAATGTGAAAATCAAAAAATGCACAAAATTTTAGGCTTCCATTCATCAATCTTCAAAAATGATGTCTCCAACCCCCAATTCTATTTTTGGAGGGTTTATTTATACATTTTCAACCAAAACTAACCATTTTAAACCACCTTTTGATTAGTTTTTTCACAAAACACCTTAATGACACTTCATCTACCTAATTTTAAACTTTTGACAATTTTTACAATATATGAGAAATGAACAACATCCTAGGACCTATAACACCACAAAGGTGGCCTCTTGGGCCTTATTACAATATCAAAACATAAAAATGGAACAAATAACTCAATATGGCCTCATGAAGGCATGTGATCAAATAGGTTCTCCTGCACCATTGAGTCCTCTCATTTTCTCCTCCATTAGCTAGTGAACTCTTGGAGGAGGTGGTAAGCTTTTCACTCCTCTCCTCTATGATTTGGTTGGGTAGCCTAATACTATTTTTTAGTTTTATTTTTTTCTTTACTTTCATTCTTCCTTTATTATACATTTTCTCTATTATCGCTATCTTGGTTGTCCGTGGAGGTGGAAACACCAAAACGAGGGTCTGGTTGAGGCAGACCCCTATACAGTCCCCCAACAAATTTCCTCTTTCTTGTGTGTAGGTGGACATGCTTTGTGGAGCTAGCTATAAAATGAGTACTTTTGTGAGATCATTCTTCTCACCCTAGCTTTAATCTACTTCCTTTATCACATTTGTTTATATATCTTGTACTCCATAGTTTTGTTTTGTTCTCCTAAAAACCATTAGCTAGGTCATCAGCCTATTTTCTGGTGGTTCACATTATCTTTTTGGTCCTCTAGTCGTACGGACTCCAGTGCACCTAAGAGACACCAACACACCGTGTTGTTGTCCCAGAACCACACTTTCATTCTCAGGAAGAAAGCTACCTAAGGCACAGTGTGGAACCCAAAAACTGGCTCACCTAGCCCCATTCTGAGTTTCGGGTCTATAGGGTGATTGAAGGACCTTATAGTCCTCATCATTCATGTCCCTCATTTCAAAACATTTCTTTAAGCTAAGGTAAGTTGGGGTAGCCTTCCGCTCTTGGCTCTCCATGACCTGGGGCCTTAAACGTGGTTTTTCCCCCTCTCTTACATTTTTGGTGAACCCAATGTGAACCATTTTGGTTATGTTATGTGATACTGAAAGTTCCTTTCCTCGTATTCTAGGAGTGTTGTAGGTGTGAGTGTTGTGAGGCTTTCACCTTACAACCCAACCTGCAACCCCTAGTAGGCATATTTGGAAGGTTCTGAAGGTGTTGCATAATGAAACCTTGATTGCGACGTCACTGTCTTATCCTTTAACCTTTTAGGGACTTTGTGAAAATATCATCTAGTGTGCATAATGGCCTCTTTCCTACATCAACCTATCTCCTCTACACAACCTGTGAGCAATGATACTGGTATAACCTTCACTTCATAGGACCTACCGATGGGTTTTAATAGGGAACCATCTCCTCTCTATATCCCTATGTGAATCAACAGAAACATCCTTGTAGGTGTTCTCGTTGATCCGACGTCTCAAGTTAACATCATAACTAAGGAGATTATGCTAATCAACTTCTTACAAAAAGATGGGTACGATGCACCTATGAGCACCATCTGCATGCATGACGAACTTTTCGTGCCCCCTTTGGGTAGTATTGACCTATCGATTTTGGTTGGACCTAAATCCATGAAGCTTCTATTTGACATTATCCTTGAGTCTGAACTCTTTAGAGTGAAGTTGTTTATCCCTTAGTTAGTGGCTATGAATGTGGTGCCTTTGGTCGTGCATAAATGTTTAAAATTTATCCACGAGGGTTTTGTGCATTTGATTCATGACACCGGTTATAAACCACCAGTTGCTCATGGTAGCTACTCCTTGGATTACTCTTGGCTTGCGCCCATTGGTCCTCTCCCACCTAGGATAGACCTCCTGCGTTGAACATATCAGAATTATAAGAAAGGGAACCTAAGGTTGAAAGTGAGATACCCTTTTTCACCTTATGTTGTTTCACATAGGGCTTGCTTAAAAGTTGAGAGTGATGTCGCTAAGGCATGTAGAAGGGAAGAAGAGAAGTAGTCCTAGGATCCTCCTTATTCCTCTTTTGTTGTTTAGACCGACGCTTCCTCTCACCCCGCTGAGGCACCATCAGATTCCATTCCACGTTTGCGAGAGAATCCTATAGTGCCGCTTGGAGAAATCCCAAGCATCCCACATTCGAGATTATTTTTTTTCCCACGGAGCCTAGTCCCATTTGGTATAATAGGAAGAAAGATCCCCATAGGGAATCCTCTATGTCTCAACCTCTATGGCCTCCTACCACTCTTGCTCCCAAAGCAGTGAATGGGAAGAGGCCTACTACTGAGGCACTTGATTCGACTCCCCCCATTGCTTCTCAACCTATTCCTCCTGCTCTCATCTAGGAGTTCATTCCTCTACCAGAAATGGTTGTACTAGACACTCCTATGGCTGAGCAGGAGCCCTATGTTCCTTCACAGCCTCTGGCCTCTTTTTCAAAGAGTCATAGAAACTGCCTTGCGCACGAGCATATGCATCGATGAAAGGCTTTTATGGATGAGCAGGCCTCCTTACAGAGAAGGAAGAGGAGACGACTACCCCTATATTAGGGCCTCCTACCACATCCTCCTCTCTCCTCCCCTCGGCTTTCATTCAATCTAGTTTTGTATCACTTCTGGCTTTCGCTGTGGGTATGAATTCACCTAACCCTAAAAAGGTGCAGGTGTTCATCGCTCCTTTGGTGGAGCCACCTCTGTTGATGTCCCTTCTATATGTCCAACCTTTACTCAAACCCATAGATATGATGAACACTTCGATCGTATCCACTACAGTTCTCTCCTCCTCTTCCTCTATACTTCTTGCCTCGTCTGTGGGGAGTTCACATCCTCCAACAAAACAAAAGGTAGAGAGTGGTCCTTCTAGAAATGGAGGATACAAGAGGATCCCACCTTCTCTGAAAGGTGGTCCCACACTGACTTATTTTGTCCTAGTGATGGAACTAGTCTTAGCTTCTCCTGAGTTCTTCACCACTCTTGAATCACTCAATGAGCCTAGTGGTGAATCTCAAGCGCAACCTTCTCTTTTTGTTGAGGTGAAACATGGCACTCCTATTAAGTGCATGTTTAACTCTCTGGACAAGGTTTCGGTCTTGTCGGTGATCTTTGTGAAATCGTTGACCTTAGCTCCACAAGAGCTTGGTGGAGGGGACCTTTTGGAGCCCTCTTCCTTAGCCCTTGTTGCAGGAGGCTTGGATGCCCCTCCTCTTAACATTCCACCACTACAAGCTCGTCCTCCTTCCCCCTACGATGATCTAGAGTGGGAAGCAGATGACCTCTTGGTTGATCAATGTTAGAAATAGGCCCCTTCTTTATCTTTAGATTAGATGTATGTGTGTGTGATATGATGTGTTCCCCTATGATCATGCTATGTGTGCTTGGATGACTCTTGTCACCCCTGTTAGTGCTTGGATATAGGTGTGGTTTGTGTCGTAAACCTTCTTCTATTTGTATCATCATTCTTCCATGTTTGTAACTTTATTTTTGATAAATTGGGGATGATGCAAAGCATTGGGGGCATTTAAGCTCCCCTTCCATGTTGACCCAATTTTTTATTTTTACTTTTTCTTCTCATGCATTCTTCACATGGTCTAATATAGTAGGGGGTTGATGAAAGTTCATTTTATATACTATTAGTATACTTATATATATTTATGAGCAATTCTAACCTCAAAATATTAGGCTACCCCTATGCCTTGTGTTTATGTTCTTTTCTTTTTTACTTTTCCTTTATCTTTCTCTCTTCTTTGCTTGAGTTGTCCCTTCCATTTGTGACAACACCACTTCTACAATGCTTTGATTTTCATAAAATGCATTTGTTGCCAACAAATCTTTTCTCGAGAATCTTCATAAACTTACTTTCAAGGATTGCATTCTCAACTTGAAACCCTAATGGAACATGTTTTCTTCATCATGGGTTCATAAAAAAAGAACTTGAGAACCTTCCTCCAAAGTGGGAATAGCTTTGACCTTCCCCACATGAGGGCATCTTCTTCCTTTTGAAATCCTTGATGAAGTAAACATCTTTCAAAAGGATTCCTTGATGATGAATCGATTCGAGAAAGAAACATCTCTTTCATACTTTCAAACAGTGCATCCCTTGAGTGGACCCCTTCTTTACATTGGGTTCTTGAGGAACCCCTTTGAAATATTTCCAACTTGTTGATGGTCTGCACAACTATCAGCTTACTTTCCTGCATGGCCACTTTCTAAAATTTTCTATCTATGGGTAAACATTTTGCTTTATGGGTGTGCTTGTGAAGCCGCTCTCTAACTCTGTAGAGTCCACTTTCCTTGGGTTTCCTCCATGTGAGAGATCTTGGGGATTACCTTCCTATAGGTCTACAGTCTTGTAGGATGCTTCTTCTGAGCTTCCTCCATGCGAGAGATCTTTTGGGTGGCTCCCCTGCAGGTCTGTGGGTTTGTAGGGTGCTTTCTTTGGGTTTCTTTCATGTGAGATATCTTGAAGGACACCTTCCTTGTAGGTTTGTGGGTTTGTAGGGTGCTTTTTTGGCTTCCTCCATGTGAGAGATCTTAGAGGATACTTCCTTGTAGGTATGTGGGTTTGTAAGGCACTTTTTTTGGTATCCTTCATGTGAGAGATCTTGGAGGACACCTTCCTTGTAGGTATACAGGCCTGTGAGGTGCTTTCTCCTCGGGGCTTCCTTCATGTGAGAGATCTTCGAGGTTACCTCCTTGTAGGTTCGTGGGCCTATAAGATGCTTTCATTCTTCAGCTTCATAGTTATGTGAGGCTATGAAGTCCTTTGCTTGTCCTGCACTCTTGAGTTTTCCAAATTGCAATATGCTTCCTTGACGGTTCAGGTATACATTTCTAACTCTACTACCTCTCTGATCTACTTTACTAAAGCACTCATCAATATTCATGCTCGCTAAAGTGGGGGAAAAATGTATAGGAGAAAATTTTCACCCCTTACCCAAATTCCCCTTTTAAACTTCCTCACCTTAGAAAACCAAATTCAAAACTAAAAATCCACATCAACCCACTACCTTCATTCCACTTGGCGATTGTTTTGTGTGTCGACAGA
Organism: Sequoia sempervirens; assembly: GCA_007258455.2. NCBI lineage: Eukaryota > Viridiplantae > Streptophyta > Pinopsida > Cupressales > Cupressaceae > Sequoia > Sequoia sempervirens. The sequence continues at coordinate 72,041 of VDFB02371354.1, forward strand.
AGAATAACTATAGGGGATGCCTGCATGACGCACAGACATCCATGTGGCACACTTACATCCCTAATGGATTCCTACATTTGAAGCCTATAGAGGCATTACACTTCCCATTGGGGTTGATTTGTAACACCCCTCTTCGACCAACCAACCTGAATATGGTTGTTTTTCTCATTCTCCCTTCAAATTCACTCTTCATTCCTTCATTTCATCTTCTAAGAATCCTCTAGCAATCTTTCTACATAATATCTCTAGCATTTTATTGCATCCATCACTCTCAAGCAACACTTTGCACTCCATATCAGCAATAACAACACTCTATCAACTCCATAGAGCAAGTGTGGAACAACACCATTGCAGCAGAGGCTTGAGTCCTCTCAATTTCTCCTCCATTAGCTAGTCAGCTCTTGGAGGAGGTGGTAATATTTTCACTCCTCTCCTCTATGATTTGGTTGGGTAGCCTAATATTGTTTTGTAGTGTTATTGTGTTCTTTACTTTCATTCTTCTTTTATCATACTTTTTCTCCATTATCGCTATCTTGGTTGTGTGTGGAGGTAGAAACACCAAAATGGGGGTCTAACTGAGGCAAACCCCTATACAACCCCCTAACAAATTTCCTCTTTATTGTGTGTAGGTGGACGTTATTGGTGGAGCTAGTTGGTGAACAAGTACTTTTGTGAGATCATTCTTGTCACCCTAGCTTTAATCTACTTGCTTTATCACATTCATTTATATATCTCGTACTTCATAGTTTTGTTTTGTTCTCCTAAAATCCATTAACTAGGTCATCAGCCTATTTTCTGGTGGTTCACATTGTCTTTTAGGTCCTCTGGTCATATGAATGCTAGCATGTCACACTGTCATCCTAGAACCACACTTTCATCCTTGGGCAGAGAGCTACCTAAGGCACAGTGTGGAACCTAAAAATTGGCTCGCCTAGCCCTATTCTGAGTTTTGGATCTGCAGGTTGATTGAAGGACCTTATAGTCTTCATCATTTTATTCCCTCATTTAAAAACATCCCTTTAAGTTGAGGTAAGTTAGGGAAGCCTTCCTCTCTTGGCTCTTCGTGACCTATGGCCTTGAACGTGATTGGTCCCCCTCTCTTACAGGAATTTTGTAGGTTACACCCTAAATTTTTCTTGAAACCCGTCACATTTTTTAAATTGCAGAAAAATGGGAGAATTAAAGCTTGGGAAATTGTTTTTGGATTTTTTACACCTTGGTCTTACCTTTCTATATCTTTTTATGACACTCAATATCATCAAGAATTGAAAAATATATCTCAATTTTAGTTCTGCGATTTTTTTAAATTTTGGGTTTGATCTCTTAAATGCATGATTTTCTTTTATCTCTAATAAATTCTACATGATTAATTTTTAAGAAAGGTTTCTAGGTTTTGAAGATCTCATTTTTAGCTTTCCAAAACACTTTACGATTTCAAAATTGATCAAGATTTGAGAAATTTTTTGTTCTCTCAAGTTGTTGTTATAACCATCCATCATTAACACTTGGGAAAATAAAGTGTTCATCAACAATTGGAATGACATATTTTAATCTAATTTTCTAAAAGTGTTTCTCAACACTTAGTGAAAGGATAATCTCACTTGCTATTTCATTTTATCTTTTAGCTAAATAATCTTTCAATTGGGCTTAAAATCAACAATGCAATGAATTAACTTTCAAAGTTGTATAAAATTGAACTAAACAACCTCACATTTGCTTTGAAAGGCTAAAATTGAACAATAAAACACTTCCATTTGGTGCGTAAAAAATGAACTCATTGTGCTTTTCAAGGTTAAAATGAATGAGTGTTTTCTTTGCTTGATTGTACTTATAGTGTGTATCCTCTCCCCTTGCGCTTCGTGCGATATTGGGTAAAGAGAAACACTCAAGTATACTTTTTCTTTTCTTTTTATTCCTTGTGTATACTCAAAGTACATCTTGAGTTTCGCACCATGTTTTACCTTTAGAGGGTCTACCTCCCAACTTGTGAGAGGGAATGACCCAAGTGTTACTTTCATTTTGGTCTATTATATAAATAATTGGTGTGACAAAAGTCATTAACCAGCTGGTGCAAATGCTCAATACTGACAAAAGTCTCCCCTAGTATCTGTGTGATACGTAAAAAATATTAGATCTTTCTAAGAGTTGGGAGACCTCGTAATTGAGTGAATCGTTGCATGTATAGACACCAATTTATCCCAAAAAACACTAATTATGAGCCTTGTTTTTAATAGCCAAATTTGTTCATCCAACGAGTTCTTTGAAGTGGTGCATTGGAACTTAGATTCGAAGAAGCTACTTGCCATGTTTGATCTTGGTTGAAAGTGTAGAGGTTAAGAGTTCATTCTTAACATACCTCTACTCTCTTACTTATATTGCATGTAAAATCGGCTCTTCTACTATGAAGAGCATGAGGCAAGCCCATCAAAAAAATGTACCACTTGAGTTAGGGTTGTAATTGCTTGTGAGTCAGTTTAATACTTTGCTTGGTTCCAAAACATTTTCAAACACACATCAACAAGTTTCTCAAAATTTCAAACCCTTTGGTTCAAGCATGGATACCCTTTGAAAAGTCTTCATATTAATGCTTTTCCTAAGGATTCTATCCTTAGAGACTTCTAAATATTTTGGGCTTATATCTAAATCCATACTTTCCAAAATTAATGTAGGTAACTATGGCCCTAACTTCATGATTTTTACATAATGGACTTTGTGAAATGAAGGAAGTTTTTAACATAGACATTTTTTAGTTTGAAACTTAAGCAAGACAACTGTATGTGGTAGAAATAAATTCATTAATCAAGATAAGCTCACAATTGAACCCCACACATGTGCTTGTCTTCAGATCTCTTGCAATGCCAAGGTCCTTAAATGAAGATCCTCATTCCACCTTTTCAAAAATAGGAATCATAATTCAAATTCTATCAAGAGGTGCATCTTGAAGACTTACCACAATCGATACATCTTGCTAAGAAATTTCTATACTCACCCTTTAAGGAATGAACCAAACTTGCATATCCAATATGAGCTTATCATTTAAATCATTGGGTTCTTAGGGTTGTACCACTTTAGAGGTATAGTATTTTTCTCACTACCTTGGTCTAGCAACACAAAGGTTCACTCTAGGTTAACATTATTGAGTCAAAACATCTCATCCACCCTTCATCATATTTCACCTTTCACTTTACCAAACTTTATAAAATTTTGGACACACCAACACTTTTGACTTAAACACCATCAAACAAATCCACTAACTTAGCTATGTTGTGTGTGAAATGGATCCTTTTCCATACACTTAGTTGAGTTGGTTATCACATCTTGTGGACTAGTTTATCTTAAAGGTCACAAGTCTACCTTAAAGATTTACAAGTTCATTAACACCTTTCATCAAAACATCAAATCTCTTTGTCTAAAAGTTTTGTACAAGATTTTAGAAAGATCATCCCCCATATCATTCACCCTTTTCATCTCCCATTCACACCATTGGTCCAAAATGACTTAGAGTGGCCCTTTTACCAAAATTTGAGTCAACTAGAGAGTTTAAACATTATAAATCTCAACATATCTCTCCCATAGGTGACCCACAATTTATGGTAACAACAAGATCACAACACAAGAGAATCATGGAACAAGAAAAAGTCACATCCACCACAAGTAATACCAATCCATAAGAATTTGATCCAAGAAGTCATTCTACCCCCTCACAACCCCAAAATCCCTTAGGACCATATGAGGTAGAAGATGCCACAAACAACCCATTTGGGCTTACTAAAGAAGAAATCCTTAAGTATAAACAAGAACATCAAGCCTTAGAGAAAGTGGCTTCAATTCCCCCTTCTTTTTCTACACAAACCTTGACACAAGGATTGATTTCATCTATGATTCAATCAACTCCATCACTAGGGCCAATTCAAACACAAACTCCTAGTCTTGCTAAGGACTTTGGTCAAACCATTCCTTTGGAAAGAAACACACTTGTGGGTACTCTAAACACCAATCCTCCACAAACCACCACTTTGACACCTACATTTTGTGCCCCACCTCAATCTTCCACCACCATTTCAAAACACCCTTTACATCCACACAGACCTCTTATATTCCATGATACCACAAACACCTCAACATTTTGAATGCAACCATCTTTGTCCATCCCCACGAGTACCACAAGTGTGCCCAACATCATGCAAGGTAGTGTGGACCAAGTTTCTCAAATAGATCAACAAGGGAAAATTAACACCCTTATGCAAAATCAACCCTTAATGCAACAAGGGACATCTTCATCTAACCATCCCATTGGTGCATCAAACCCTTCAATTACACAAAAATCATCCATCCCATCCATCACCAACCCAAATCAAAACAACACCTTGGTCACAAACCCCATAAACCAAGGTAATACCTTGGTCCCACCTCAAATACAACAAGAGAACCCCCTACACATCGGTCAAGGGAACCCTTTCAATCAATTTCAAGGTCCTAATGTGCCATTTCCATTGCAATACCAAATGGAACCATCATCATCTTTACCATTGGTCTCCCGTGCCATGCAAAAACAAATGGGACCTCAAACTTACATTCCTCCATCCCAACCCACCATTTTAAAAGGAATGTTAAACCAAGGAAACCCCCAACTTCTCATCATCAACCCACAACCTACTCAAACCATAAATACGTAAAACCCATTGTAGATGTCCCAACAACCAAACGATTCTACATTTCAAGCACATGCTCTAGCTTTCCAACAAGAACAAAAAGCTTATCAACAAGTATTGCAAGCACAACGATCTTATCAACAAGCATTGCAAGCACAACAAGCTCAAGATAAAACTTTCCAACAACAACAAGCTCATGCTCTAGTTTTTCAACAAGCACAAGATGCCTACCAACAAGTAGTGCAACAACAAGCCCTAGTGGCACAACAACAAAAAAAATCCCAACAACAAGCTTTGCTAGCACAACAGTACACCCAACAACTAGTGATCACACAACAACAAGAAGGTTTATACTATAATCCCCAACAAAACATCATCAATCCAAATATGTTAAGAAAATATACACCTCTACCAACCTCACCTTCAAAATATCCCACTCTAGCCTACACACCATAAAACACCCTATCATATTAAAATCCCACATACAATCTATGAACCCCAAATCTATTGTACCTGCAAAATAAAGAGATAAAACACCCTAAGTTAGATATTGCAAGCATAAACAATGATTCCCCATGGAATCCATTTACAATTCAAACTACGAATGAAAATATGCAAAAACACAATAAAATGATAAACCAAAGATGAAATCCTATTTAAATAGAAAACTCTTGATCCCATGGGGGAATTGGTGCCAATTTGATGTAGAAATTTGGCCCTTTCCCAATTCCTATGATTGCAAGTTTCGAATGTAGACTTGATGAAGAAATGTGATCCACTTTTGATGATGAATGATGAACTCCAAGCCAAATCTGCAATAACCTAACTATGATTCAATGATAATGGTGAAGCTCAAGAGATATTTGAGCATGGTAACTTTGCTTGGATTGTGGATGATAAAATGAGGAGAGGAGCTCTTCATTTATAGGATTTCAAGATGGATGAAAGTCCAAGTTTGAGCAATGTGGGACTAAATTTCATCCAATGATATGGTGCCACTTGTCAAGCTATGATGGATGATGGTTGTGCAAGATTTGGGGTTTGTGCCAATAAATGCAAATATTTGAAATTAAAATTTGTTGAAATGACATGTAAGAGGGAAGGGGAAAATGCAATAAATGCCACTTGGCTCAAGGCAAAGGACATGTAAGAGATCTCTAATGCCTTGTTGGAAGGACATATTCCTACTTGGATTTTGAATTCAAATTAGGGGAATATTCCAAAAGATGGCATGTGAGGGAAAATAGGGATTTAATAAATGAATTAAATCTATTTTCATGTGCAACTTGCATTATCTAGAGGATGTGAAATGAGATGAGGTTAAATTAATCAAGGTTTAATTAATTTAACAGGAGATTAGATGATGTGACCTACTTAACTTAGATTTATGGATTTATTTAAATCAGATAAGAGAGGAATATGATAAGAGGCTAATTAAATAAATATTTTGATTTATTTAATCAAAGGGGATGATGTTAAATTAAATCAAATAAGTTTTAATTTATTTAATTTAATTGATAAACTTTAGAGATTTAATCAAATAAATTGATTATTTAATTAAATAGGGATAATTAGATCAGGTGGAGTGATTTAATTAACAAGAGAAAGTGACTTAATTAGACAAAATGATTAATTTAATTAAGAGACGAATATTGATGAATTTAATCAGATAAGGGAATTTGATTAAACAGTTAGACCGAAGGATGATTTAGGAAGAAACGATGTTTGTAAGTCAAGATCAGATGCATGATGTCGATTAGTATATTTTCGATGTCTACATTTTGCCCCTCTTTGAAGCAATGCACTCGTTGCATTGGTTCAAAGAATAAAGTCTCGATCAAAGCCAAAAAAATTTAATATTTAAAAACTTGCCTCACTGCTGCATGGCGAGGGAAAACATGCCATTATAATGCCCCCTCGAGAGATCAGATGAAAATTTCCATTTTTGGGTGATCTTGCGAAAAAAGGTGACAACGTGTCCGACAGGTCTGGAAGGGGTCCAGGGGGCTAAAAATGTGTCTAAACACAATAAAACAATGAAAAAAAAGCATCAAATGGATGAAAACAAGTTTGGGGGTCCAAAACCCTAGCAGGACAGCCCCCTAGAGGGTCAAAAAACCCTATTTTTTTGGCTTAAAAGGGGCCCGAGGGGTCACTTTCAAGTCATTTTCACACACCTCCGCTAGCAAACCTCAAGATTTGAGCTCTGACCTCCTGATGATATGGCACAACGACAGCTTCCTCTACATATTTCTGACCGAGTTCGGACCTACCAGCGGCCACCTGGCATCGGTGCCTCAGTATGTGACCCTAACTGAAGCTTCATTTTTTCATTTCAGTGCATTTATTACTGCTTTTGTAGACACCAAAATTTGGTTTAGGCCTGCGACTTCAATATTCTTCATAATTCTTATTCTTCATGGTCATGATTAAATAATCTTAATTATTTAATTAATTCACCTTAACATTAATTCTTCTATTGATTAAATAATCTTAATTATTTAATTAATTCATCTTCTTTTATTTCTTCTATTAATTAAATAATCTTAATTATTTAATTAATTCACACTTTTCTTTATTCTATCGATTAATTAAATAAACGCTTTTTATTTAATTATGTTACTAATTAACCTTATCCGTCTTGTCAAATTAAATAAATTCTTATTTAATTTATTCTTTATCATATTTCAACTATAATTAAATAAATTCATTATTTATTTAATTATTCATTTAAAATCCCTTCATCATTTAATTAAATAAATATTATTTATTTAATTATTCTTCAAATATCGAGTCTTGAATTAAATGAATTATTTAATTCATTGATTCTATTTTAACGCATTCCTCTACATTTTAGATAATTATGTGAGTTATCTAAGTATTCACTTTTACTCGACTCGACATCTATTTTAATCGTTCAATTAACTAGTGATTTGATGTCTGAGTGGCGTCTTCGAGTAATCTCTTCGTCAAATCATTCAAATCGTCTAGTTCTAACTCAATTGCGTGTACATGCAGATTAATTAAATATTCCTATTTAATTAATTAAATGTTGTGTGTGCATTCGAACAAGAGTTGACATAATCAATCTTTATCTTTGTCATGCAAAGATATTTCTTCTATTTTCGAATACGGAACTGAAGATTAAATCATTTATTTAATCTTTAATTCTATTTCTAATTTGTATCACTCATGTCACTTCTAAGAGTTATCAGAATGCATGTCTAATCTATCGATCTCAACCGTCTGTTGATCTTTCGATCTTGGCCTGTCGTTCGAATAATCAATTTTCTATAAATTGATTTGTCATTCTTCATTCCAATCTCTCTCAAAAACTTGCAAATTCTTATGACTTTTGAGAGCACTCAATCTTGAATCTTTGATATTTTGCTAATCATTATCTTAGGCTATACTTGCATGAATTTACGAAAAATCTGAGGGCAATTATACTACAAAAGCAAAATGGAGAAGGGAAATCGAGATGAATCATGGAAATACGTTTGAAATTGGTGAGATTGTTCTAGTTTTGTTTACGTTTTGACTTCCTATGTTCTTTGTTGCTTAACGAATAAATTTGCATTTTAGATTTGGTATTGTATGCATCTGTGCTTCTAATCTTCTTTGTTGTCTATTGTGCAAGCATTTTATTTTGGTGTTACAGCTTTTAGGGAGAGCACGCCTCCAGCGACGCTATTATAGCGCCGCTCGGTGTTTGAAGTGCACCGCTTTTAGCTGTTTTGCGCCACAGCGGTGCTGTTTAGCACCGCAGTGGTGCAATTTGGAGTTCAAAAACTCCGCCGCTGAGATCGGGCTCAGCTTAGACTCGGCAGGCCAGTTTTGGAAAAGTGCGCCGCGGCGGCGCCCTTTTCACGAAAACTGCGACACTGGAAGCTAAAGTGCACCGCAACGGCCCTGTTTGGCTAAATTCTAGGTCCAGCATCAGAGTTTGAGAAAACTCAAACTGCAACGCCTTCACAAACTATGCCGCTGGATGCAAGTTTGGAGTGTTAGGTCAGGATTTTTTCAAAAAATTTAACATGTCGACTTTCCTTGCTGCAGTATGGACCTAGGGAGCTTTATTCGCGGGAGCACTAGTCACAGGATTTGGTGAGCGTCCTACAGGACTTGAGCGACAGGGATCAGGATTGACTGGGAGTTGCAAGACTGTGGCACATTGTGTACGCAGTGCCCGTGTGCACACACCTTGGGATGTTATCAGCGCTGGCGGAGCGATGGTACAACGAGACGTTGTCATTTCATCTTCCTACTAGTGAGGTGACCATCACATTGGAGGAAGTTTGGTGCATACTAGGAATGCCCATTCATGGCCACCAGGTGATTCATGACATGGAGGATGGACGCGATTGTTGCACCCGAGTTCTTGCCATCCGAGATATCATTTATTGTGAGGGACAGATCAAGCTAGAGAGGTACAGAGTCATAGCACCTCCCTTCTACTAGGCGATTGCGGCGATTATTTCAGGTTTGGTTGCCCCAGATAGACGAGGGTAGTATTTTAGTCCTGGATGGGGATACTGTTGGGAGAGGATGGTCCAGGACAAGCCGGTTTGATTTGCGTGGGGGCCTATCTTTCTGGCTTCACTTTACAGGGATCTCCACGAGTATGCATACGTGGATGGCAGAGCACTGGGAGCTGGGGTGACACTTCTGCACATTTGGGTGTGGGAGCACATTTATGTGCTACGTCCATGAGTCATTTCAATTCTGATGGGGGCAAAGGATGCCCTAGTGGCATGATACATAGGGGGTGTGTCCTTTACACACACTGGAGAGAACGGGATCCCCCACTGGAGGTGGGTCATAGACGAGATGCTTGTATTCACATGGAGACCATACCTTGGTCAGCCTCGATGGGCTGATGATGTAGACCAGCTCTTCTACTATCACCAGGACCGATACATGCAGGGCTGAGAGCACACTATGATAGAGAGATACTTTCTTGGGCATGTACAACATCAGTTTGGGGAGCTGTAGGATCAGCCAGATGACGGTTACATGGTCGTCTTTGCACGTAGCATGACACAGACATCATGGGGCCCTGGTATTCCTACCACAGAGGCGGTTGACAGTTTTCGTCATTTGGTAGCTCAACCATGGGCCTACGATCAGGGTTTGGTAGATCCGGGCATGACACAGTCCTATAGAAACTGGTTCAGACCTCCTCTCTGGTTGACTATTCCAAGTGAGGATCTAGAGGCACACAGGGTCAGAGGAAAGGGTAGAGGATGAGGATGAGGACGAGGACTGAGGATCAAGATCCAACAGGATCCCCCATTGATGCCCCTAGTTCCACCAGATCATGGAGATGTCCCTATGCAGAACTAGTAGTAGGATCTGCCAGTCCCACCACCACGAGCCGAGGGTGAGGGTTAGGTTCCTGTACAGCCATGGGCATAGCCAGCAGGGCAAGCAGACGCACGGGATTCCTTGATTTTGTAGCTATAGGCACAGGTATAGGCAGTGACGGCTAAGTGGGACCAGGCACGAGCTAAGAGAGAGCAGGTCAGAGTGAAGAGAGACCAGGCTGTACAACAGCAACATGTCACAGAACTACAGGCAGCTACAGAGCTGGGTTGTAGGCAGCAAATAGAGAGCATGACAGTCACCTCATCCTCGCAGGTACAGTGTTGATTTGATCCTATAGGGAGGCTATTCGAGAGATAGAGTACTACCGCCGAGCCTACCATGACCACGTACCTATAGCAGACTGGGTCCCTGACTACTCAGAGCGAGCCATCCAAAGACCACCAGAGGGTCACAGTGACAGGGGTGAGGGCAGCATTCACGGAGATTGACTGTGATTCAGATGATACACATTTTTGGTGCCTTATGGGCTTATTTTTGATAGCCTCGATGAGCATTTTGTACCAATTGACATACACATACAGTGATCTGACCATTATTTGGTACTATGACAATGATACGGATGATATGATATATATATGAGCTGATTTTTGATGCAATGCCTATGCGTACTCCTTTATTTATGCATGTATGATTCTTCTTTTATATGTTATGGATGCATTTATTTCGAATGACATTGATGCATTTAATTATGACCTATGATATCATGTGCAATGATGTTAACTATATGATGATTTATTTTATGTCAATGTGATATGTGAAATGATTTGATTTATGGTATATGCAATGATGCATAGAAAATGCTTATATATGCGATGATGTGTAATGAATTAAATGCTTATCTACCTATTTGTTTATAATTATGCAATAAATGATTATGAAATGATTTTGTAAATGCTATGTGATGATTTATGAAATGTAAATGAATGCTTATGCAATGATCAATGTAATGCCATGAGATGCAATGTAATGGGTGAAATGCAATGATATGGATGCACCTGTTTATATGATGATGAGAATGCGATGTTTCCTATATGATATGTAATGCAATGTGCTAATGATGTCTATATGATGTGCTTATGTAATATGCTAATGATGTATGGATGCAGGATTGATGGTGATGATGGTGATGATGATCAATTTTCATAGTACCTTGTTAGCGTGGTTAGTGAGAAGAGAAGGAATTTCAATAAGACGCATGATGACACAAATGCAGATGATGATGATGATGATGGCTTGCTGAGGAATTGGGATTTTCAAAGGGCCAAATTTTCTTATGTTTGATAACACACGTGGTACGATGCATCAAGGTATAGAAAACCAAGATGGCGTGGTACTTAGTGTGATGGACTTTGACTCACCAATCAGATAGGAATATTCTTGTTCACACTTGACATACGAAAACCTTGCTAGGATGTATTTCAAAAGTTTCAAACATCTCAGGCCAAAACACAGAAAGGTAAACCTATCCTTGTAATAGTCAACAAGTTGCCCTAGACCTCTTCCATATATGCCTAACAAAGCAAGTATTCGCCGAGGTTATATTACAAGAACGTCCAACAAGCACAACAAACAAAAGATAATGATCATTGCCCCATTCCTATTTCTCTAAATCCGTTGTTTTGGGATATCATCGAGACGTCCTTGGAATGAACACAAAATAAGATAAGTCAAAAGATAAAGACCATGTAAACAAACAAATTGATGCTCTTCAATACCACTAACAGGAAAAGGATGTGTTTTCTAAGGATGATAAGCGAAACTTATTGCCAAAAGATAATGCCCATTGTAGGAAGGATTCATCCTAGGACATGTTAGTGGATGGTGGCACGTCATTTCATTTATAAGGGATGATTGATATGAGACAAATTCAGATGATGAGTTATCAATACAAAGAGGTGACCAATTTGCTTACACACTAACTTAGACTTAAGACTTGACGCTTTTGAGTTCTACTTTTAAACCTGCTAGACTTGTTTCTGATTGTTTCACCAAAGGTTGAGGATGACGATTAGTTTATCATGAGTGGTGTTATTGCGGGTGCGAGTGAGATGAAGCAGATGGGGTTTTTTCAAATATTTGGATTTTTTTGATGTTTTGAAATGTTTTGAGGCTATTTTTTGGTATTTTTCGAGGTTTTACAAATGTTTTGATTTTTTGATTTTTCCAATGTTTTGGGATTTTCTGAGATTTCGACCAAGAGACTAACCTAAAGACCTATCCTAGGGGCCTTGGGGGCTGGTCAATAGATGAGCCTTGCCTACGTTATACATGCAGAGACCACGTAGTTCGACTGATGACTTGATCGATTTACAAATGATGATATACATGATGAAATGTCAGCTTATTATGACGGACTCCTATAGGACTGACCTAAATGTCTCGGGGGATGATCAAAGATCAACCTTGCCTATGTTCAAGCTCAGAGATGACGTAGTTTGACAAGACGACCTTGTTTTTGGCTTTTTGAATGACTTTTTGACCTATTTTTGGATTTTGATGTGTTTTGAATGTTTTCAGATTTTCTAATGTTTTGATGTTTTGGATTTTCTGATTTTCTAATGTTTTTGGATTTTCGATTTTGAGACTTTAAGACCATACACGAATCCAATGATGATAACGCGGCAAAGATGATGCAATAGGACTACTTCGATAAGGTAGGACAAACTAACCTTGAGAATGGGGAAATAGTACTAGGAGGGATCATGATACAAAAACAGGACCAAACTATGGTGCGGATGCGATTGGATGAGTGATGGATGGAAACCTGAATGTGATTGATGATGGAAGCGATATGGATGGAGGATGCAGTTCAAGCCATAAAGATCCTAGTGGATGGAAAGTACTTATTTACAAGGCACCTATTTGCTAGGTTTTCACCAAGGTACTTGCCCAAAGTGCCACCAAACTGGTTTTCACTAGAGGATGATTTTTTTGATCTTTTTTTTAATTTTTTTTGGATTTTTGCTTCTTCTTTTTTTTGTTACCAAGATGCCTGTTTGCCAGGTTTTCGACGAAGTAACCATTTTTTCAAGACCTTTTCTGATTTTTTTGGATTTTTGGGTTCTATACCTTGAAATAATTAGGCATAAAACTTTTTGAGATGGGATCTATTCATGGGCTTCTGCAGAGGTTCCCCTTCAGGTGTTGATAGCTGATATGCCCCTAATTTATAGCTTGTTGTGATGATGAAAGGCCCTAACCAATTGGGTTCGAACTTTTCTTTGCTGCTAGGATTCAGGACATTCTTCTGATTTTTTTTTAAGACCAATTCTCTGACTTGGAAAGTTTTGCTTCTGATTTTCTTCGTTTGAGTCTATTTTGATAGACTTTCAAATGATTCAAAGCATCTATGCGTCTCTCATCTAGTAGCTTCAGCTCGTTTAATCTTGATACCTGATAGTCCTCATCGGGGATGAGGTTTTGCAATGATATTCTAAGGGATGGGAGCTTGATCTTAATGGGGAGTACGACTTCTAATCCGTAGACCAAGGAGAAGGGGGTGGCACCAGTGGGTGTGCAGATGCTGGTTCGGTAAGCCTAGAGGGCGTGATTAAGCTGCAGATGTCAGTCACGACCTGCGTCATTGACTATTTTCTTGAGGATTTTGAGGATGGTTTTGTTCATAGCCTCTCCTTGGCCATTGCCTTAGGGATAGTATGGGGTGGAGAAGCGATGCTAGATTTTGAATTTCTTGCACAAGTCGCGAACCTCCTGATTCTTAAATGGTGTGCCATTATTTGAAATAATGGCTTGTGGGACATCGTAACGACAGATGAGATAGTTCAGGATAAATTTTGAGATCTACTTCCAAGTGATATAGGTCATGGGTATGGCTTCCACCCACTTTGTGAAGTACTCAGTTGCAATGAGGATAAACTTGTGGGCATTGGATGAGGTGGGTGTGATTTTTCCAATGAGATCGAGTCCCTATTGTGAGAAGGGCCATGGTGTGATGATCGGATGGAGCTCTTGAGCTGGAGCATGGATGAGGTCCCCATGTTGTTGACATTGTATACACCTCTTAGCATGGTCATGTGCTTCTCTTTCCATTGTGGGCCAGTAATACCCCAGCCTCAGTAGTTTCTTAGCGATGGTCATTCCACTCGAGTGTGAGCCACAAATACCATTATGAACCTTGGTTAGAGCGATTAATGTCTCCTCAACATTTAGACAACATAGTAAGGTACCTTCTATGCTTCTATGGTATAAGGTATCACCTAGGATGACAAATATGGATGCCTTTTTTATAATGGTTTGTTTTAGGCTCGATGGTAGGTCAGCGGGTAAGACTCCTATTCAAAGATATGTATAGATGTCATGATACCAAGGATCACCAAGACCAACGATTTCACACACATATTCCAATTCTGGTACCTCGAATGTGGGAATGAGAAGCTACTCAATCAGAAATTCATATTTTGGTACATTATGAGGGATGTCTAATAGAGACCCAATTGTAGCCATGGTGTCAGCTGCTCTGTTGTTGGTTCTTGGAATCTGCTCAAATATTATGTCAATGAAGGATTCCTTTAAAGCCTCCACCAGTTTCTTATATGGAGTGATTTTTTCATCCTTAGTCTGGTATTCATTGTTGACTTGATTTATGATCAACTGAGAGTCTCCATACACCTTGAGAGCTATGATATTCCATTGCACTGCTATCCTGAGACCTATAGTCAAAGCCTCGTATTCTGCTATGTTGTTGGTACAAGGAAATGCCAATTTGTATGAATTCGGTATGCAGTCCCCTTGTGGAGTGATGAAAAAGACACCAGCTCCTGATCCATGTTGGGTGTATGAACCATTGAAATATAGTTTCCAATGGTTGGTTACATTGAGGTTAAAAATGGACTCATCTGGGAATTCTGAGACAAGAGGATTCTCATAATACATAGGTGCTTCTGCTAGTTGATCCGCAATGACTTGTCCCTTGATGTCTTTCCTCTCTACATACTCGATGTCATACTCTGATAATATCATTACCCACTTTGTCATTCTTCCTGTGAGCATTGCCTTGGATAGGAGATACTTGAGGGGATCAATTTTTGCAATGATCTTTATCTTGTGTGCCAGCATATAATGTCTGAATTTTTGGGATGCAAACACTATTGCAAAGCACACTTTTTTGATGAATGAGTAATTTAGCTCGTGGCCGACCATTGTCTTGCTGATATAGTAGATGGCCCTCTTCGTCCCGTTTTCATCATGTTGAGCAAGAAGAGCTCCAAGGGTTGTTGTTGTTGCTAACACATATAAGATTAATGGCTTCTTTGGGATATGTGGCATTAACACTGGTGGCGTCAGTAGGTATTCCTTAATTTTTTTAAATGATGCTTCACATTTTGCATCCCATTTGTATGCTACCCCCTTGTGGAGTAGGTGAGAGTATGGGTTTTACTTGTCTGCCAATTGTGCTATGAACCGTCGGATGGATTGAAGTCAGCCCTGGAGGCCTCTCAGTTGTTTTAGTGTCTTTGATGCTTCCATCTCGAGGATTTCTTTTACTTTTTCTGGATCTACCTTGATAGCCCTCATGGAGACTATGTATCCTAGTAGTTTACCTCATTGTACGCCGAAGACGCACTTCGTAGGGTTTAATCTAACTTTGTATTCTTCTAATCTGTCAAAGATAGCACTTAGGGTTGCTATATGATCTTGTCTCTTTCTTGACTTTGCTAGGATGTCTTCGACTGTTTTGTGAATCATGTCATGGAATATGAGTGTCATGGCCCTTTGATAGGTTGCTCCTGCATTCTTTAGACCAAATGGCATCATGTTCTAGCAGTAGGTCCCCCCATGGACAAGTGAAAGTCATTTTGTGTTGGTCTTCTTTTACTATCATGATCTGGTTATATCCTAAAAATTCATCCATTAATGATAGCATCTTGTGCCTTGCTATCATGTCTACTATCATGTCGATGTTAGGAAGCAGGAAATCATCCTTGGGACATGCCTTGTTCAAATATCTGAAGTCCGTATAGATTCTGATGGCTCCGTCAGGTTTTGACACAGGTACCAAATTTGACACCCATTCTGGATAATCGATTGGTCGGATAAATCCTGCATCTAACAACTTTTTGAGTTCCATTTTGACCAATAGAGCAATTTGAGGATGCATTTTCCGAAGCTTTTGTTTGACCGATTTTTCCTCTGGATACACTGCTAAATGATGAACCACTATTTTTGGATCTAGCCCTGTCATGTCAGCATAACTCCATGCGAAGTTTATTTTCCTTTCCCTTAAGAATGCTACTAGGAGTTCTTGTTCTTCTGATAATAGTGATTCCACATAGAATGTGATATGCGGGGTCTTCTCTGTTCCTATGTTGACCAGATTGCACTTTTCGGCCAAGACTATTGACTTCTCTTGATCAATGGATCTTAAGGGAAGATTGAATCCTTCATCCTTGGGTGCCTCAAAGAGGTTTTCACCATTGGATACGTCCTTTCTTTTTACTATTTTGTTGTCAAAGAGTGCCACAATGTGGTTTTCACTCAAGGACTTGGATATGATTCTTAGTTTCTCACTTTTGCGACTGAAGGATTCAATCATTTCCCTGTAATAAGCATGTGTGTCCAATTCCATTATAAATCTTGCCTTGTGATCTCCATCTAGAATGTTATCCCTCAGTCCCATGAATTCTGAGAGCGCCTCATCATTTTTGAATGTATCAAGAACTAGTGGTCCTCGTTGGTCATAGTCGATCAGTTGGCGGTAGACTAAATGAATCTCATGATTTTGACTATCTGGTTCAAAGGATATGGTACTAATCATACACAGGGTGGTATCTTCGAATATCCTAGGTAGATTGGATAAGGTATCTTTGTCATAGCTACTAATATAGGGCTTAGTTATGAAATTATATGTGTTGCTACCTATGACTATTGGTGAGTGTACTTGTACTAGCACTGGCTGAGGAGAGACATTAGCAGCTCTAACCGAAGGACCTCGGCCACGTATGGTTATTCTCGAAGGGGTACATCCAAGACCAAGATTTGTTATGGGTCGCATCTCCGGCATGATGGGTATTATGAGGCCGTTGTCATTTTGTCCCAATCTCTGGTTTCTGTCATAACCCATTGCAAACATCATTTGTAGGCCCATGCTTCTTTCATCCATTGGTAATTCAGGTGTCGGTCTTTCATCTCGATACAACATGTGAGATGGATCTGCTTCAATAACCTTACGGCCAAGGTCTCCCAATCTTGTGAATTATGGGTAATTTTTAGGATAGGTTTGTGATGTGGAAGCTTGGTTTTCTTGTGGACGTCCTCATGATCTAGGAGATTGAAGTAACTCTCCTATCACAAAAGCATTATTAGGGAGCCTATAACTTCCACAACCATCCTCCTGGATGATGAGCTTGATGTCAGAGATGGTGGGAATGGCGGAAATGGCGGGTGTCTCTGTCACAGAAGTGGATGCAAGGGTGGCGGGATCGATGTATTGTGCGGATGGGCCTTCATCATTCTTTGGCACTTGGGGGATTTTGTAGTATTTGGCCTCAAGATTTTTGCAATATGAAAACAGTTCGGGATCTCCATGAATGGTAACCTCTTGTCCATTATGTGTAAATTTCACACATTGGTGGAAGATTGATGCTATAGCTTTCATTGCATGGATCCATGGGCATCCTAGGAGAATGTTGTATGGAAAGTCGAGGTCCAGGACCTGACAGGTGGTTTCCATGATCATTGGCCCTACTTGAATAGGGAGTTTAATCGTGCCCTGAGACACTCTTTCTTGGTCGGCATACGCTCTTATCGTGATGCCTTTACCTTTGTCAATGGAATCCTCTGCTATTTTCAACTGTTTGATTAGGCTGAGAGAGCAGATGTTCAGACCTGCACCCCCATCCACCAGGACCCTTTTGATTTTTCTCTTGTTTACAATGGCTTCTAAATGAAGTGCACGGTTGTGAGATGGTTGGGTGGGAAAATCTTGGTCAGAGAATGTAAGGAGATTAGGTGTTATGATATTCCCGACCATAGCTTGGAATTGGTCCGCATCAAGATCCGCAGGGACGGTGGATGAGGCTAATGCTTCCTCAAGGATCTTTTTATGGGCTGATAATATTTTTAACAACTCCATGATGGAGATGTGTGCTGGTGTTCTCTTGAGTTGGTCTACAACATTGTAGCTATATGGAACGGCTCTTGATGAAGGGACTCTATGAGGTTGGGATGATCCTGCAATGGTGACTTTATCACCTCTTGTGGTGACTCCACAATCTTTGGCTTGGGTGCCCTTGATGGTGATGACCATGTAGTCTTCATTTAGGGAGGAAATGAATGTTTCATACACATGATTTACACTACCCTTCCCTTTGTCATTTTTATTCCCTTTGTTGCCATGATTCGGCATCGGATTCGTGTAGATTTTTAGGTCTTGATTTCCCGTAGGTTGTTCGACGTTTATGATTCTTTTGTCAATGAGATCTTGGATGATATTTTTGAGTCTCATGCAGTTGTTGATGGTGTGACATTTGATTTTGTGGAATTCACAAATTTGATTCTCATTGTACAAGGAGGTTTGACATTGGGTTCTTGGTAATTCTCGAAGGTAGGTACTTTGATGAGCTTTTCGTCGATCAACCTTTTCATGATGTCCTCAAGAGGTTCCCCCAACATAGTGTATTTTCATTTAGGATATGTTGTGCGTTGGGGTGGTCTTCTTTGGTGATTGAGGTTATTGATGGTGGGATTATTGGGTTGATATGTTGTGTGATGAGTGTTTTGGCATTGATTTTGGATTTTTGGTGCGGGTGTATTTTGGCGTGGACCACTAATGACAACCTTGGCATCAATGATACCATCATTAGTAATGTTCTTGTTCCTTGCCCATGTTCGAGGTTTATCATTGTAATTTGATTGTGGGCAATTTTTTTGTTGTTCATGATATGACATTGATTCGGCGGGTTGGGTTGCAAGGGCTCTTTCGATGCTAAGCGCCTTGGAGATCAGTTGATCATAAGTGGTGATTCCCTGAACCTTGAGATGAAATGGAAAGCAGCTTTCAAGGTTGGTGATAATTGTGCAGACTTGTTGTTCTTCTGCCATGGTCCACTTGCTCCGATTGGCCTTGGATCGCCATTGTTGAAGAAATGAAGCAAAAGATTCATTTTTTCCTTGTTTTAGAGTGTATAGTTCTTCGAGATTGACATCCATTGTAATGTTACATGTGTAGTTTCTAATGAATTCATCTTTGATTTCCTGGAATGTTCTGATGCCTGAAGGTAAGTGAGAGAACCATTCTATAGCGTTGTCTACCAAGCTTCTAGGAAATAGTTGCATCAGATAAGTATCGTCGTATGCGACCTCCATGCAATGAACCTAGAATTCCCTAATGTGATCTTTAGGGTTTCCCATCCCTCGATATTTTTCAAATTTAGGGATCTCAAATCCCTTAGGGAATGGTTTCATTTCTAAGCCCCTATCAAATGGATAGGGACACAAGTTGCTTTGTGTTTTGGTTGTTCAGCCTAACTGAAGGTCGAGCACTTGTTGTGATAACAACCTAAGTTGTATTGTTACATCGCTTTACGGATCAGGGGGTGGGATGAATTTTTTTTGAGGTGTTGCAAACATGGTTTGGATGGATGGATTGGTTGGTGCATTGTTTGATGGTATCAGTATGTTGTGGCAGGCGAAGTAGGCTTCTACTTGCTTTTGGATGAACAATGCTTGTTGTTGCGCTAGGATTTGTGCTTCTTGTTGTGCTTGTTGTTGTTCCAATAACACTTGTTGTTGTGCTTGCTGTTGCACTTTTTGTTGTTCCAACAACGCTTGTTGTTTTGCTTGTTGTTGGGATTCCAATTCTACATCTTGCTGCTCTTGGTATTGCTTTAGTGCTTTCTGATATGCTTGCATTTGTGTTGCTTGTGCAAGAAGTTGTGCTTGAGCTTGTGCTTGTGCTACTTGTTGCTACAATAAAAGTTGCGCTTGAGCGACCCTTTGTGCTTGCAATGCTTGTGCAGCTTGGGTAGCTTCTTGTTGTTGTTGTTGCAATAAAGCTTGGGCTTGTTGAGCTTGTTGCGCTTGTAATGCGGCTTGTGCAGCTTGGGCGGCTTGTGCGGCTTGAGCAGCTTGTGTAGCTTGTTGCATGGCTTTTTGTTTCTACACTTGTTGGTATCCTCTTTGAAAAGCGGCTTGTAATGTTGCATTGAATTGGTTTGATGTGGTGAATGTTGGTGGTGGTGGAGGTGGTGGTGGATTTGGAATGGTGGTAGATGATGATGTTGTGTTGATATTTTGCGTGTTGGATAATGGTATTGATGTGGTTGGTCCTTGAGAGACCATGCCTTGTGACGTTAGGGGGATGTTCAATGATGTTGCCATTTCTTGTGTGTTTGTCATTTGTTGTTGCGATATCAACGACAAATTTTGTGTGTTTGGTGTAATGCTTTGATTGATGGTTGGGATGTATGTTTGATTGATACTTGGTAAGGGAGGAAGCCCTAGACCAAGGAATGGTGTGGATGATAATGGCAATGGCAGAAGAGGTGGAAATGTGAGAGGTGTGAGTTGTTGTGAAAATGTCGTGGTGTCGAATAAGCCCCCTAGTCCGAACATATCTCCCTCTTCTTGTGAATTTTTGAGAAGAGGTGTTTGTGGAGCTCCATGAAAAGATGTTGATGATGGGTCATAATGTAAAGTGAGAGGAACATTTTTGTGTAATGGGTTGTTGATTGTGTTTTGTTCCATGGTGGTGCTTGCGTCCAAATTTTGATTGTTAACAAGGGGATGTGATTGAAGAGCATTAAGGAATGTGTTTCCCTTGTTGACATTGGGTTGTGTTGGAGCAAACGATGTTGTGATTTATGAGATTTTTTGGGCGATGTTTTGGGATGGAGGTGTAGATGAGATGGGTATGGTGGATGAGATTGGAGGAAATGATGTATCCACTATAGTACTCACATCAAAATCCGAAGGCAACTTGGCCCCTTGTTTTGCCAATTCAACATGTACAATGAAGGGTTAAGTCTCATCATGATGTTGATGATTCTATGGTTGTCTAGATTTTGGAGCATTTCCATCATTTCCTCGCGAGACATTCCAAAGGTGAGGTCCTCCCCTTGATTTTCTTCTTGTGGATTTTGGGATGATGAGGGGATCAATGGATTGCTTGATTCGGCGAGATTCATTTCTGTGTTTGTTTAGCTAAGATCACTTGAAGCGGGAGTTTCTTTGTTGGCTTCCATACTCTTCTTGTATTGAGATCTCGTTTGAACCATACAATAAGGATCAATCTTCAAGAATATGGGAGATGAATCTCTTGATTCTTTGGATTGTTCTTTATTTTATGTTCCAAAGTGAAAGTTTTAGGATGCTTTTGAGGATCAAAGGTGATGATATGATAATGATGATGATGTTTTAGGGATGGATGACATGGATGTTTTGGCTTTTGGTAAATCTTGAGTGAGACACTAGGCTTTTAGGACTTGTGGATTTTTATTTTTGATTTTGGATTTTTGAGATTTTGAGATTTTGTCCTTGATTGTTTTGATTTTGGATTTTGATTTGGATTTTTGAACAAAAAGACCCTAGGATGTTGGATGATGATCTAAGGGATAGCTTTGTTCAAAGGATGATAATTTGAATATGTGTGATGAGAAGGATGCATCTACCCACACCTATTCAAACAAGGTGATTGTTTCACTAAGCATATGAAGAAGGATTCATCTACATACACCAAGCTAGACAAGATGATTTTGATAACATTGACTAAGTATATGCAAAAGGATGCATCTACACATACCTAACCAAAGGTGTTTTTGCTAATGATTTCAAGGATTTTGTCTCAAAGATATTGATGATTTTGATTTTGCCACAAATCCTAGTATCAAGGATGATTTCAAGATTTTCCAAAAGGTGATGATGAGATGGATTTTTTTTTGATGTTTTGGAGGATGGATGAAAAATTATTTTGATATGTTTTGATCCTAAGATGAACCTAAAAGATACAATTTGTTTACGTAGATCTAGGTATTTAAGAGCATGCATATGCTTCCTAATGACCTTTGTAACCAAGAAATGATTCCATTTGAACATTCATATTTCCAATCAATGATTTGTGCTTTTGGGATTTTGGGGTCTTCAACACATATGAAAGTTCATTTTGCTTAGCTTTGCTTAATGTCTTTATTTTACCAAAAACACTTTCTTCAATTAGGTTTTCAAACTAAGATGTCCAATGTCTTAATTTCTTCAAACCCCACAAGATATGTTATGTGGGAATTTAATGAACTTAAGGCAAGGGTTTCCTATTGTTTACTTAAGAAGACAAATTGAGATATAATCCAATGCTTAGAAACCTCTAAGGATGTGAATCCCAAGGGAAAGCAATAACATGTGGATTGAGTCAATTGTATTTGTCCTCAAAAGGGTTTGAAATTTGGATAATGCTAATTGTTTGTTTCCATGATGTTTTTGATCAAGCAATGCGTTTTGTAACCCAAGAATAAGTACAATCCTATGGATGTGAAAGACGATATTTGTTGGATTCCCACTTGGACAAGTCTAGCTATGCTTATCTCTAGTGAATGGTTAGATGCTTGACCCCATTGGCTCTCCTGCACGGCTCATTAACATCAATCAGGGCAGCCAAGCATCAACACCCATGAAACTCCCATGGCATGCTTTCCATCTCTACTAGAAGATCGTAAAAGTGTGGGGCAGCTTCAGAACGGTCATTCTTGCACCAACAAATAGATTAAGGATTTTGGAAAATTCTAGCACATGGGTTCTAGTAAGGACTTTCTATTCATAGGAGTTGACCCAACGTGGCAAGAGTCCCCTTTCGGATCCATCTTGTCGGAGTCAACCACGTGATATTGGCGTTTCTTCCAATATCCACATTTATATCCTGGCTGGAAATACTCTCAGGTTCAAAGTGTTACCGGTTGAGCCATTCCCTTAGGCGATTACTTTTTCCCACAAGGCGAGCCCTCTAAGATAAACAAAAGCAAATGAAGAACAAAATCTGTAACTCGATCAATCTTTGATAGCAACAAAGAGAGAGAATATATGCGAAAATGCCCCCACTCACACTCGCACAATATTTTGTTCAATTTTAAGCCCAAATTGAAGTGTGGAGGTGATTACTTTGTCTTAACCCAAAGTCATGGAAAAGACCTTTGATTCTCAAGATCGCTATAAAGTGCGAGAGAAGCGCATACGTCCTTTTCCAATGGCTTTAGTCTAATTAAGCCCTCACAAAAACACAACTACACTTGTTCTTTTTAAACCTTCAAAGCAATATGTGAGTTAATTTTAGAGCACCAAATCACAAGTGAAAGACATTTGTTCAATTGTTTAACCCATAAACAAAATCTAGTAAGTTGTAGATCCTAAGATTCTTTTTATATCCATTTGTGAGAAATAAACAAGAGAATCCTTTTTAAACCCAAATGAAAGCTAGTGTTCTAAAGGAAGAAAAAGATGACAAATTCCTTAAGGAAGTGTTAAAAAAAACTTAAGTGTTTAAAAACACTTTGATTAAATAAGATATTATCATCATGCTCCTTCTTTCTTTGTTTTTGGCTTCCAACCTACAAAGGAGAAAAACAGTTAGATTCTGGAAAAAATATAGAAATTAAAAAGCAGAAAATAGAGGAAGAAGTAATCATTAAAACACATGTTAAAAAAAAATCAAATTTCTCCCTTTTACTATCTTCCAGCGTCACAACTCGTGAAGGCATTGCTATTTTTTTCTCCCAACGTCACTCTTACAGCCCCGCTTTACCAGTCAGTGGCGCTCTGTGTCGGGATAGAGAGCACAATAGCATCACTCTTTTCGCCCAGTGTCATAGTTTTCGAAAGTGTCAGAGTTTTAAAAATTTTTGAAACTAATGCAGATCAGCAATCCCAGCGGCGCAATTTAAAATTTGAAATTTCTTGGCGGGATGAGTCCAGCGGTGGAGTTTATGCGCGCACGGTGCTATATAGCGATGCTGGCGAGCTCGCGGTGCTAAAACAGTGATGCTGACGAGCTCGCAGCGCTAAAAGAGCGATGCTAAGGGGCCCGTGTCAGAATTTCTTGTGTGTGCAGAAAAGCACAAATTTTTTGAGAAAGTGTTAGAATTTAAGAATGCAACCCTCCTTCTAGCGCCAAAATGTGAACCCCAAATCTATTGTACCTGCAAAACAAAGAGATAAAACACCCTAAGTTAGATATTGCAAGCATAAACAAGGATTCCCCATGGAATCCATTTACAATTCAAACTACAAATGAAAATATGCAAAAACCCAATAAAATGATAAACCAAAGATGAAATCCTAATTTAAATAGCAAACTCTTGATCCCATGGGGGAATTGGTGCCAATTTGATGTGGAAATTTGGCCCTTTCCCAATTCCTATGATTGCAAGCTTCAAATGTAGATTTGATGAAGAAATGTGATCCACTTTTGATGATGAATGATGAACTCCAAGCCAAATCTGCAATAACCTAACTATGATTCAATGATAATGGTGAAGCTCAAGAGATATTTGAGCATGGTAACTTTGCTTGGATTGTGGATGATAAAATGAGGAGAGGAGCTCTTCATTTATAGGATTTCAAGATGGATGAAAGTCCAAGTTTGAGCAATGTGGGACTAACTTTCATCCAATGATATGGTGCCACTTGTCAAGCTATGAATGGATGATGGTTGTGCAAGATTTGGGGTTTGTGCTAATAAATGCAAATATTTGAAATTCAAATTTGTTGAAATGACATGTAAGAGGGAAGGGAAAAATGCAATAAATGCCACTTGGATCAAGGCAAAGGACATGTAAGAGATCTTAAATGCCTTGTTGGAAGGACTTATTCCCACTTGGATTTTGAATTCAAATTAGGGGAATATTCCAAAAGATGGCATGTGAGGGAAAATAGGGATTTAATAAATGAATTAAATCTATTTTCATGTGCAACTTGCATTATCTAGAGGATGTGACATGAGATGAGGTTAAATTAATCAAGGTTTAATTAATTTAACAGGAGATTAGATGATGTGACCTATTTGACTTAGATTTATGGATTTATTTAAATCAGATAAGAGAGGAATATGATAAGAGGCTAATTAAATAAATATTTTGATTTATTTAATCAAAGGGGATGATGTTAGATTAAATAAAATAAGGTTTTAATTTATTTAATTTAATGGATAAACTTTAGATATTTAATCAAATAAATTGATTATTTAATTAAATAGGGATAATTAGATCAGGTGGATTGATTTAATTAACAAGAGAAAGTGACTTAATTAGACAAAATGATTTATTTAATTAAGAGACGAATATTGATGAATTTAATCAGATAAGGGAATTTGATTAAACGTTTAGACTGAGGGATGATTTAGGAAGAAACGATGTTTGTAAGTCAGGATCAGATGCATGATGTCGATCAGTATATTTTCGATGTCTACACAATCCACCTGTCATTCCACAATACGCAACATATGTTCCTCCACCAAACCCACATGATGATATGGCATTGCAACTCAAGGTGCTAAAGCAAAAAATGTAGGATATTCAAATGAGAAAAATGAAGAATCCCCATACACAACAAAACTTATGTACATACCCATTTGATAGAAACATCATAATGGTACCTTTCCCTCCCAGTTTTTAGGTCCCTAAATTTGATAAATACAAAGGAAGGGGAAATCATGTGGAACACATCAAATAATTCAACGTCATGTGTATGGAGGTTTCCTATAATTATTTCTACTTGATGCACTTCTTTCCATGAAGTTTGACAGGCCCAACCATTGATTGGTTTTCACAGTTACCTCTAAGTATCAAAACCTTTCAAGAAATCATCAATAGATTCATAGATCACTTCTCCTTCAATCCTGATATGGACGTAAGCTTAGAATATTTATACACTCTCAAGAAAAATAAAGGAGAATCCTTCACTAATTTCTTACAATGATGGAGGTAAAGAGCTAGTATGAGCAAGTAGTCCATTTCTAAAGAACAATAAGTAGGAATTATCATTTCTAATGTTGATGGGGATCTATCCTTCCACTTGAAGATGAAATGCATCACCAATTATTATGAGCTTTTCCCTAGGGCCCTCAACATTAAGAGAGCCCTAATCGCACAAGGAAACACATAATTGTATAAAGACAACCACCCATCCATTATTTCTAACAGCAAACCCCACTTTTGGTAAAAGAATCAGAATGTTACTAGTGATGGTGTTGTCAATGTAAAGGTGGTCTTAACGCTCCTAGGCAAGAAAACACCCAAACCATGAACACACAACAACCATACACACCACCACAAAACAATCAACCAATGATCAATGCTACAAACACTCAATGTGGAAAATAAAGAACAAACAGTGCTCCTAAATGACAATTCGCTCCCTTAGGGGAACCTATGGAGGATGTGTTGAAGAGGTTGATACAGTATAACCTTATCACACTCCCAGATTTCTTAAACTATCAAGAGCCACAAGTCAAACCTCATAGCTATAGAGATGATCATTTTGTGAATTTCACTAATAAAAAGGTCATAACACACAAAAAAATATTAGACTCAAACATCTAATAAAAGATCTTATTGAACAAGGAGACATTGATGTCGATCAAAAATATGGGAATGAAAATCTGAAAATTTACACAAACCCTATGCCTAATCATACAAAAGAAAAATATTCAGGAAAGGAATCAACCTCAAATAATGTAAACCATACTCATGATACCATAGTGGGACATATTTATGTTATTCCTTCATCACTACATGATGAATTAGACATGTATCAAGATACTATTTTAAAACAAAGTCCAAACCCTTCAACAGTGTCTAGCAATATTTCATACCGTAATGGCATCAAGTATGTATCAGATTATGATATCTCTCCCACATATGAATTCATGATTGGGCATGTTGAAGAAGTTCCAAATGAGCAAGAAATATCCCTTATTACACCCATACCCATAAATTGTTGCGAAGAGTCTTTTACTGATGATATATCATCCACCCAAGGATCATGTCAAGAGGAGGTTCTTGAGGATAACGAAAGTTACTCGTCAGGATCAAGAACCCCTATCCCTAGAGTTTCACCAAGAGCTAAGAGACATCTTCCAAACCAATTTAAACTCCAAATACTTCCCTGATATCACCCCTCAGATTTTTCTTTTTGATGTACCTATAGATGTTCTTCATCCAAAACAAGAGTCTCCCACTCTTGATATTCCCACACAAGAACAAGCAGTAGTTGAGATTCTTGATTCTTATAATGATTGTGCATCATCAACATCTTTTTAATCAGCACAAACATCTTTTGAAGTAGTATCAATAGATAACGATGTCATAGAATCAGAGCAAACAGTTCATATTTATGAATAGCAAGAACCCATAACAATATCATAGTCATGACAAGTCATATTCATTGGCTATAGATTAGAGGATACATTATCAGGGAAAAGGATTAGGTATTGTTAACACCTTCACAACATCGGGGAAATCTTGTCTACAACAAACATCAACATATTGGGCAAGAAGGATCCCTATGATGAAAATACTATCAACACTAAAACTAGTCACATAATTCAAATCATCATCCACCCATCATCTCATACACAAATTGGGACTAACGTAAGAAGAAATATTCCTATCAAATCAAGGAGAAAATCATCAAAGAAAATGAAGCAATAAAGCAAAAAGAACAAAGCAAATACAAATGGATACCAAAGAAAAATAAAGAAAATCATCCCTCCAAAACTCCATTAGTAAAAGAAACTATGGAGAAAAATAAAAAAGGGAAATGTATCCATCAAAAGCATCCTCAAATACAAAAGTAGACTTCTCAAACACGGAACAAAGTATATCTAGTGGTTGGTCCTAATTCCATGAAAACCTCTATTCCCACGCATCATTGCTCATCTTCCCAAGTTTGGAGAGTCAAAGGTTCCAAACCCTCAACCAATCCATCTCATATTCCTTCATGCATGTCACCATCCACTCCATTCATGATATCCAATTCCTTCATTGACTAGGTGTTGGTAGCTACTCTTGATCATAAGGATTTTGAAGGCACTTTATCGCGATGTGTGCACATAAGCAAGGTTAATTTCAATATCGACAAGGCATATTAGATTTCTTCAAGGTTACATCCAAGTGCTTGTATATTAGCAAAGAAGCTTCTTCACGCAGGATATCGTTGGCACGTTATGATAGTGGCCTCTACATTAGTACCACCAGGCAGTCCAACATGAGGGTAAAATTTTTAGAAAATCATAAAAAATAAAAAAAATAAAAATTGTCCTCTATAAAAACCACTACAGTGGCGTTTTGGGAAAGTACTATGATGAAAACCTGGAAAACAAGCATCATGAGTAGAATCAAGCATCTATATGATCCTTATTAGATAGAAAAATCTCATCCTTGTCATGATAAATCCAATGTTCCCTCCATCCATCCAATCCAAATTTATCTAGATATTTTCATTTATCTTGATCTTAACAAAGATTCGGCGTATACTTCAATTCTACTCATGGAAAAAATTTGATAGGATCTTTACCATTTTGTCCCATGAAGTCTAGTAGACCATAGCTAGCATGCTAAAACTCTGTTGATCTCTTCGCATATACATTGCCTATCTTGGTTTGTCCATTGCACTATGAAGCATTGCTAGAAACTAGGGGCAGGTCCTTGCACTCTTTTTTTGAATAACTCTCGATCCATATCTTATATCTCACAACTTGACACTGACATCGTGATCTAGGTATCATTTATCTCATAATCTCATCAAAAATCCCAAAAACATTCATAAAATCTCATCAAAATC
Organism: Sequoia sempervirens; assembly: GCA_007258455.2. Lineage (NCBI taxonomy): Eukaryota > Viridiplantae > Streptophyta > Pinopsida > Cupressales > Cupressaceae > Sequoia > Sequoia sempervirens. The sequence goes on from VDFB02371354.1 coordinate 100,861, forward strand.
CAAAAACACTTGCAAAATTCAAAAAATCCAAAAACATTCAAAATCCTATACAACTAAAATTCAAAAATTGTAGAGTCAAAAATCCCAAAAACATCCAAATCACATCAAAATCCCTAAAAAGGTCAAAACATCAAAAATCCAAAAATTGAACCATGTTGAACTACACTGTCTCTGAGTTTGAACATAGGAAAGGCCATCACTGATGTGCCCCTGAGACACTTAAGGTTAGGAGTCCATCATAATAAACACACAATCCATCAATTGTTCATATCTCATCAATAATAAGTCAAGTAAGTCAAACTACATGGTCTCTATGTGTATAATGTAGGCAAGGCTCATCTTTGATAAGCCCTCGAGGCCCCTAGGATAGTCTATTAGGTTAGGTTCTTGGTCAAAACTCAGAAAACCTTAAAAATTTTGAAAATTAAAAACCCAAAAATAGTGGAAAACATAGAAAACCCTAAATAGACTCAAATAATTGAAAACCAAAACATTCACATAAACTTTCAAAAAACCAAAAATAGCCTCCAAACATTTTCAAAATACCAAAAACATTGAAATATCCTAGAAAACTCAAAACCACCCATCCCATTTTTCTTGCACTCACAACAAACCTTCATCTATAATAAATCAATTGTCACACTCACCCTTTGGTAACACAAACAGAAAACAAGTACAACAATCAACAAAAGTAGAATCTTTAAATGCAAAAATGAAACTCTTGATCATTATCAAACATGTCAATTGAACCTTATATCAACAGCCTTTCAAACAACCTATCAACCCACCAACATCTAATAACACGTCCTAGGATGCATCCTTCCTACAATGGGCATTATCATTGGCAATCATTTTAGATTTTTATCCTCAAAACACATCACACCTTTTGGCAAGAGATATAGATAACATTGACTGTTTGCTTTTTATCTTGTCTTATGATTTATATTGTTGACCCATTTCGAGGACCTCTTGATAATGTCTCAATGATTTAGAGAGAAAGGAATGGGGCATCGATCATTATCTTTTGTTTGTTGTGCTTGTGGGTATTCTTGTAAAATAATCATGGCACATACTTGCTTAGTTGTGTGTAGGGAGGTCGTTTGGAGTAGATTGTTGAATATTGCTTATGCTTTGGTCTGAAATATTCTAAACTTATAAACTACATTCCAATGAGGTTTATGTATGTCAAGGTGTGAACAAGGATTATCCTATTTGTTTGCAGAGTCAAAGTCCATTGCACTAGATACAACGCCATCCGAGTTATCAATACCTTGATGCATCATGTCTATGTGTTATATCAAAAATAAGGAATGACGGAGAGTCCCAATCCCAAATATGAGAAAAATCATCCATCTCATCACAATAATTAAATAAAGTCTCAAAGAATCATAGGCTTGTTGGACTTCTGAATCAATCTCAAAATCAATGGTTAATCCATCCATCATGTTCTTCTTATTCTTTTATATTTACTAACAATTCTATCCAAGTATCAAATTTGTGTGATATATCAAAATTTACATGAGGCTACCCATGGCCAATGATTGTCTATACATAACCAAATCTATCTACATCAAACATTTGTGCTTTCTAGTCCTCTCTGAGCTGAACTGATCCTAAATATTTATTGAGAGATCAACACAAAATTCAAATTTTCCGCTCGATCTCTCAAGGGGGCAGGGTACCATCTTATTTCCTTGCACTAGGGAAACAATGGGGCATCCAAAAAATCATAACTTTTTAAATTTTTTATCTAAGAGGCAATTTTAATCCAAAAAAGTATCAATCTTTGAACCAATGTAATAGGTACCTCACTTCAAAGAGGTGCAAATGTAGACACTTAAAAATGTCCTGAATAATATACACAATTGAATCTGATATATTAACATCATTTCATCCTAAAACTCATCCTCTTTTTGCTTTTTTAATTAAATAAGCCTAATTATTTAATTAAATGCCTCATTTTTCATCTATTAATCTAATTGACCTAATTGGGTTAATTCATCCCCTCTCACACTAACATGTCACCCTGTTAGATTGAATAAATAAAATTATTTAATTTAACCCCTATGTCATCTTATTTAATTAAATAACCCTAAACTATTTAATTAATATCATTTTTCATTCCCCTTTTCATTAAATAAATCAGTAATTTAACGAATATCCTATTATTATCCATCTTGCACATTCAAATTTAGTTTTAATTAACTAAATTTCTAATTATCCTCATCCTCCCACTTGCAATGGAATATTCTTGGAATATTCCTCCTTTGCACATTCCTCTAAAAGAGAATATTCCTATGGAATATCCCCTTTTGTGCACACATTCCTCCAAAATATCTCTTAACCTCTTCCTAATTCTTAGGAAGTTTGTTTGTTGAAAGATAATTTGGACCATTGATTAAATTATTTGATCCTTGTAAAATTTCAACCTTGACCATGGATTGGAATCCTCAATCCATGTTTCATCCTCCTTTCATTGTCGACCATTGATTGATCTTTTCAATCTGAGCCCTTGATTTCTCATTTGCTCTCCTATAAATAGATCACTATTTGGAGACAAATGGATCCATCTTTTAATAGCAAATCCATGTTTTTGAAACTCACACTTATCTTTCATCCATATTGAGCTCTTTTATTTAGCATATTAGATTAATTCTATCCATTTAGCTTAAGCATCCATTAATGGCTTCCATGGTAACTTAGCTTGCATCCATTTTAGCATATTTTGGAATCTATGGCTTACATCTTTGAATTTTGTTTACATTTAGCATATATTGCATCCTCTTTATCAATTATCTTAGAATTTAGTATTTTAAATCTAGTTTTGCATCATGCTTCACACACATCTCATTGATTTCATCAATTTTCTTCAATAAAACTGATTGGAACAAAGCTCATATCATCCAAGCTTATTTCAACAAAATAGGATTGGGAAAGGGTTGAATTCCACACTTGAAGCAGCACCAATCCCCGAATGGGATGATTTTTTTGAAGTTTAATTAGGATTATTTATGTAATTTGATCTTTATTTCAAGTTTTAATGGCTTCCTAGTTTATCTTTATGACAATTTCATTGGGAATGTAACTTTATTTAGATAACTACATTGTTTTAAATTGCTTATTACAATCATGTTTATCTTAGTTAAGATTTACATTCACACAAGGAAGGTTCCTTCATTAGATCTTGCATCAAACTTTCCTAAGTTTTCTTCATCTCTTCTGATATTACATTTACTTCCAATAACTCTAAATTATTTCACAGTAGGAGTTTTACCATACAATAACTCATAGGGAGTTTGAAATATTCACCCTTTCTTGACCTTTGTTGAGAATGTAGTCTACGTATGAATAGATTCTCTCCAATAGACATTTGGTAGACTTGCTTCCTTCTCATAGTCTTTGTTGCTTCTTGAACTAATCTATTCTTTGTCTCCACAAATCCATTCTGCTGAGGAGTTTTAGGGGCTAACAAATTCCTTTTAATTCTATGATTTTCACAAAAACTATTAAACTCATTAGAGGTGAACTCACCACCTCTGTCAGACCTTAAGCATTTTATTTTCACATCCATTTCATTCTCAACCATAGACTCAAATGCTTTAAAATTATCTAGAGCTTTTTATTTTTCTGTAAGAAATTTCACCCAAGTCATTCTAGAATAATCATCAATCAATAACATAAAATACATGTCACCTTGAGAGCATCTTATTCTAGTAGGTCCACATAGTTCTATATGCACCAAATCCAAAGGACTTGCGGTAAAATATTCCTTAGTCTTTAACCTCTTCTTTTTTTTCTTTCCAAACTGAGATTCCTTGCACATTTCATTGATAGACTTTATAATATTTGGTAGATCTCTCACAGCATCAGTAGAACTGATCTTTGCTAGGTTGTCAAAATTGATGTGACCCATTCTTCTATGCCATAGCCAACTTTCATTAATTTGAGACATAAAGCATTTAGCACCACTTCCTTTGAGTTGATAAACATTACCTTTTGTCCTTGTCCCTGCAACAACCAAAGTTCTAGATCTTCTTTTTCTAATTTCACAACCATTATCCTAAAACACAAAATTTTATCCTTTGCTACAAATACATCCTACACTAAGAAGATTATGTTGGAGACCCTTGACATAAATAACATCATATATTTTATGCTTTCCATCAAAATTAATTGAACCTTTTCCATAGATATTAATAGATGTATCATCAAAAAACTTAACAAGACCACCATCATACTTATAAAGTTTAACAAACTTACTCTTATCACTTGTCATTTGATTTGAGCATCCACTATCAATTATCCAATAATTCCTCTCTTCTCTTGCATGAAAAGAAGTCATCACAGTTCCTTCAATGTTATGACCTATTATCGGAGCACTTTCCTTCATACATCTTTTAGAATTAGTTAAATTAGTTCCAAAATTTAGATCCATGAAAAAGCATTCATCACTGTAATCATTAGGATAGTTCAATTCCTCATAATCAAATATACCATTGTCTCTTTCAACACAATAACTCTTCTTGAAAAAGTTTCCTTTATGATCCTTAGGTTTGTCATTTGAAACTTTGATTGGACATTTAGAAGCATAATGACCTATCTTTCCACAATTGAAACAATTAAAGGGTAACTTAACTTTGTATTTTCTAGAGCCCTTTTTCAATCTCCTTACAAAATTTGCTTCCTCCTCATCAAGATCATCCAAATCTAATTCATCATTCTTCTTTTTTTTGTAGACTTCAAAAGTAGTTTCTTTCTTTGTAGCATCTTGACCAAACTCTCTTAATCATGAGAAATTAAAGCACCAAACATTTGAGCCAAACATCTGATCTCTAGAATAATTATCAAAATTTTGAGCTTACTCAATAGTAGAAACTTTAGAACTATAAGCTTTAGGAAGATTTCTTAATACCTTTTTCACTTCACTTTCTTCTAGCTTACCACTAAGACCATTGATGGCATTGACCACTTCATCCACTCTGAGCATTCAGGTAGTAATATCTTCATCTTTAGACATCCTTAGGGTTTCAATTTTTTCTTTGTAGTTTTACATATTTGCTTGCTTGACCTTGTCATCTCCTTCATAAATGTTCTCCAACTTTGTCTAGATCTCTTTTGTAGTTTTTATCCTTATCACCTTTCCAAGTTTCGAATCAAAAAGTACACTCAATATAGCATTTATTTCTTTGCCATTGTTCTCATAATCCTTGATTTCATCATCATTTGTCATACTAGAAACAAGCATAGTATATCCTCTTTCAACTAACCACAACTCTGATACACTTCTTGTGTGCCATCCAGATCTACCTCAAGCGGTTAAGCTTTCTTCAAGGAACCATAGCTTTGATACCAATTGTTAGATGCATGAGACAACTAAGAGGGGGGGTGATTCAATTATATACTAAAACATTCAATCCCTCATTAACTTTCAAACCCTTATATAACTTTAAACCCTCATTAAGTATTAGAAGAATGTAAACATGTGAAACATAAATGTAAAAACAATCATACACAAGAGAACACTAGATTTATGTGGAAAACCCTGAGTAGGGAAAAACCATGGTGAGGATTAACTCACATATATATTAATAACAATACCTAATATAATGAGGCTCACTGCCAAGGGTTCATTTTCCTTAAAAAGAAGAAAGGCTCACTACTGGGTGGCTCACTACCAAGAAGAATGAAGAATAGAAGAAACAATTATAGAGAGATTCACTATCTCAAAGCAACAAGAAAATCCACCACTACAACTTTGCACCATCTACGACCTTCAGCTCACTGCCTCCAACAATTTCAAGAACACTAAAAATGTAGATACCTTTTTCTCACTACATCCATAATCATAGGAATTAAGGATCGCACTCAGGTCACCACACTTAATTAGGTTAGTCTCAATGAAATGTATGCACCTCATTAAGATAGGTCGGCACCAAACACTTTCGTGGTGGAAATAAGTGAAGGCGGACCACACCAAGGGTTAACTAGGACCCAAATCTACATCACCACACTACTTAACACATCCATAATCCATGAGGTACCTCCACAAATAGTGCTAGCATTCCAGGTTGACCAAACCTAAACTAACACTACAAGTGACCACATACATGCCTCTCCAAGTCCAAAAAATATGCGGAGCACACCACAACACTTCACATCATCAACACAACATCTTTGAATATTCTAGCATCATTAGAATATCAAACACCACTGCCACAACCATCTGAAACAAAGAATACTTTCGTCCTACGCATCAAGATGCACTACCACTAAGCTCCAACACAAGAAATTAACTTGCAGAGCAACTCAACACCTGAAGCACCAAGGGAAGTTAAATACAAACAATATAAGAATGTTCCCAAATCTATAAGACAAGAAACCTCACTGTGGAGAAATGTGGAGCACTCATTTATCTTAGACAACCTTCAACACAGACAAGAAAACTATCAAACACAACTTCCATAATAGAACAATCAAGAACTTGAAACTATGGATATAACACTTCTAAACATATCTGATCATCACATCCAAACCACACAAGAATATCTTCAACCATGAAGAAAAGTGGAGCACAACACTGAACACACCTTTGTCACATGGTACACTCTTTTATTGAAATTTTCTCAAAAGCACTTGGAAATCAAGTAAACTTATTGTATCTACAACACTTATCCATCACAACCATACAAGACATCAATGAACAACTGATTGCAACACCACAACACCTTCTTATCAAACCACAACACATCCATACTACCACCAGTACTAACAACACTAATGATAGCACCACCAACAACTCCAACACTAGAAATTTCCAACAATCTGCATACTGTTGACATCAATGACAACACCAACAACATACTTGCAATAGTTTTTGGATTCTTCCTTATGGATCTTATTGTCAGACCCTCATCTATTACTGATATAATTTTTTAAATCTTGTAAGTTATAGGGCTTCAATGCATCAATGAGCAACTCATCTTCAATATTCTTCAGATCTATGACCTACACATGCAAAGAGAGAGGAAGGGTTGTGCCATATAGAGGTTTTCCTTATTCAATCCCCATGTTGGTATTTCTACCTCCACAATGGAAAAATGATTATAAAGAGATCTTATACTTTTGAGGGATAGAGACTAAATGATAAATGAATGATGAATCAATAACTCACTACAACTCACCGCTCAGATTTGATATCCTTGAGGGATTAAATTCATGCACATCACCATCAAGGATTGATTGCAATTTGGCTTGATTTGACTTGCATACCTACAAAAATTAGTACTCACAATCAAAATGTATGCATAAACATGAAAAAACTCACATAAAACTTAACATGATGCTTTGATGTTGAGATGTTACAATAATACTGCTCTTGAATTATAATAATTGATCTTCACTACTGCTTGATCTTGCTTGTTTCTAGTTACCTTTCAAATGATGAAATGACTAGGTATTTATATGCAATTAATCTAATTTCCCACAAATTAAATCCCAATAGTCAATATTTAGGATTTAAAATTTAACTAATAAATTTGACCCTGACATATTTAAATTTGG
>VDFB02371354.1:108520-135386 GCA_007258455.2 Sequoia sempervirens
ATGTCTATTAAACAGATCTTCAAGAGAAACCAGTCCTTTCAAGATTTTATTTCCTTTCAATTGAATTACTTCAGTGTCTTTATCATCCAAATTGTTGATACTTCCTTCTAAAACATCATTGCTTTCATCTTCACTACCTTCAAAGAAAAGGTGAGCAAAGGTAATGCAATAATTTGTTGGTCATTATTAAACACTTGCCAATGATCCACATTTTCGAGAACACTTGGGCAGTAAACTATCTCAATATAAAATTTCTTATCCTTGAAATTAGGGTGTGGTAAAAAAAGGGAAGCCGAAACTGCCAATGAATCTGCTCTAGTGTTTTTGTCTCTAGGAACTGACCAAATGGAAAAAGCATCAAATTCTTCAATACAGTCCCAGACTCAATTTCTATAATTCCTTAGCCGATTATTCTTCACAGTATACATCTTCTTGATCTACTTAACCACCAATTCAATGTCACAGATGACTTTCAACTGTTTAATTCCTTTTTCTTTAGCTACACCCATACCAAGCAACAAGGCTTCATATTCAGCTGTATTATTGGTGTTAGTAAATTCTAGCTTAAAGGAATAATGAAATTTGTATCCATTAGGGGAGACCAAAACAACCCCAGCACCTGATCCAGTAGTGGAACAACTACCATCAAATTCTAAAGTCCATAATTCATTAGTTAATCTAAGGTTAACCTCTTGTGGGAATTCCTCTCTTGTTGAGGAACACATATAAGTTCCTAGTCCAGTTTCCAAAAATAGAATATATGCCCTGGGATCCCCATATTTAAGTACTGTAAACTTAGCCTTTGGCTCCAGGTCCAGATGAATATTCTTTCCATCTAAAGGTATCAAGGCATGTGACCAATCCATCTTAATTTCCCCACCCAAATTTTTACAAAAACTTCTACTCAGAAGCATTCCATAACTAGTAGGTATATCAGTCACAAGTATTGTTAGCTTCAATCTCTTTTTAGGGAAATTAGCAAGGGCTACCTGAGCATCTTTAAGTTGACCGATAATGGGAATTGGTGATCCATCCATAGAATAGCATTTCCCTTGGGATGGTGTTTAAGATAAGCCAAGAGCTTTAGCAATTTGAGTAGGCATAACATTTTTTGAGGCTCGAAAGTCAATGATGCAATTAATAAGTCTATAACCAACAATGAATAGAGATACATAAAAGGGTTCTGGTTTTGCAAATGGATTTGAATGAACTACAAGTTTCTCAACATAATTGGAATAAACTTTTCCATCATTTGGGGTCGCTTCATCAGGAATTGTTTGGGCATTACATTGAGTGGGAGGAGGTTGTTTAACAAATTTAACCAATCTATCTAACTCTGTTGGGTTGAGTCTTAGGTATTTTTCTTGAAAAATTTGGACTCTAGTATTTTTACATGACTCAACTATATCAAATGAATCTTTGTAAGAAGCTTTAGGGGTAAGAATTTTGGGTACCTTTGTTCAGGTTTCTTCTGCTTTGTCAAAATTTATTTAGGAGCAGAAGAAGAACTTGGCCCCTCTCCTCTAGCATGTTGTGCTTTGGTAAACACTGTGAAATTTGGATCATTAACCATTACATACACGTCCTCTCTTGATTCACTATTCGGTACATACTCAAAAAACTTCATACTCGCATCTCCTGATTCACTCGCATTCATCTCTCCCATATGCTCATTTGTTGACATCATTTGCATGTATCTGATCATTTTTGGGCAAGTAGCTCCATCGTGATCTAATGTTAGATGGAAATTACACATGAGATGGTTGTTCTTACTCGAAGATGGTGCTTGCTCAATAGCGAATCTCTGATTTGGAGTTGTCTTATTGTAATCCCCCATGTGAATATTGCTTGGTGGATCTTGATATAAGGGAGGTGGATAATTTTTGGGCATCTGTCTCTTAAGAGTAATAACATCATTTTCTAACCTCTGTATGACCGGGTCTATAGAATTCACAGGGGATGGTTTCTAGTTTGGAGTTCTTTCTTCCATTTCCCAGTAGTGATCAGATCATCTTCTATAGATATGGCCCTATCTTGTGCAGCGTGTAAATCTATAGCACCTTCTCTCTTGATAGAATAACAAACATCTGATGGTAGGGTATTGATAAAAAGACACTTCAAAAATTCTCCCAATCACATGTTCGCAGGAATTCTATTGTAGAGTTTGTTAAATTTAGCTACGAAATCTCTCATAGTTTCATGTACCTCCTTCTTCATGGCAGTCAATTGAGCAATTAATACCTGATCATTTTTAATAGACTTAAACCTGGCTTCAAATTTAGACCTAAAATAATCCTAATTCTGGATTGAACCTACCGAAAGATTATTAAACCAATCAGCAGCGGCTTCTGTTAAAGATTCTGCAAAGAGTCTCATAGTCACATCTTCATGTTGCACTGCTAGAATGGAAGAGGTAGCAAAGAAAGCTTTAATATGTTCTTTTGGACTCACTTTTCCATCTCCTACAGATTTAGGTATAATCTTTTTGGCGCCTTTCAGTAAATCATGAAGTTGAGCTCCCAATGTTAATGGACCTATAGCAGTGCCCCATGGAATAGGAAGAGCCATGTTTACAGGAAAAAATACTTGTAATGGAGGAATGATTCCTAACAACATAAGGGATTGACGAGAATAGCTTAGAGTTGGTGACGACCTAGTAGGGCTAGGAGGTCTACTGATAGAACGGGCTCTTTGTGTAGGTGGGAAAGAGGAAAAATTAACTAATTCTAGGAACTCGAAATCATCGTCTTTAATTCCTTTACTTCTATCTCCTCTAGTGTATCTCTTAGAAGCCAACATTTCCCAACTAATGCACTTGTTTTCGGAATCGCCAACTTCCACTCACTATCTGTTTTGCGAAAGGTTTTGTCTTGGTTGATTATCAGGAATTTAATTTGGTTCCTGATCTCTAATCAAATTCTCCCTTTGTCTCCTTCTTTTCCTTAATAGAAACAACCTTAGGTTTTTATCCAACTCTTCTTCTTTTTCTAACACTTGACATGTTCTCCTATAGTCTTCTAGACATCTACTTGTGCACCAAGTGAGGGTATTCAGTTGGCCAATTATATCTTCATGTTCGTCTTGAAAGCCAAGATTGGGTTGTAGAACAAGGAAGATATTTTCATGGGGTAGCACCATTTTTCCCCATCAATAAGCGACTTATCTTAGTATGATTATTCAAAGGTTTCAATTCCCCGACACATTTGCCAAAAATCTATTAGTTCACAAGTTTGTCACCTAACTCTATATTTTAACGCCCATGGAGATGACAAATGTAAACAACAGTTGAATCAGATATAATGATATTCTATTCTGATTCTCTGCTTTTAAACAAGGTGGCAGCTACCTTATATGATATGCAATGAATTTAAATCTCTGTTGCTTTTAACCAAAAAGAAAATAAGGTAATGCTTTTAACCAGAAAGCTTTGAAAGGTGTATTGAAACAATATCAATTTCAACAATAATAATTGTAAAACTTTCCAAATATACCATAAAATGCTCATTCACAGATCAACATTTCACAGCAAGAAATTCCATATCGATAACCATTTCAATATAAACATACATTGATGACATATCCATAGAAATAGAATAAGATTATGCACTGTAATTCAAAGATTATATCTGCATAATTCACCATAGCATATTTATATCGAAAGAAAAATATTTTTAAAGAAACTGTCTATCTTTCTTCTGAGAAAATCAAATCTTTCCCAAAAAAAGAGAGAGCCATAGATCTCCCCGCCCCACACTATTTAAAGTCTTGAAAATAAGTTTCAAATAATGGTTTCTTGAAGACAACTGTTTAAACATAACCTAAAATAAATTCTTTTTAAAGATAATTAAAAAGAAAAAGAGCTAAATTAAGTTGATGCTAAAAATAGATAAGCATCATTCTCCAATGGCTCCACGCTCTTCATCTTCAGCCTCCACTATTTTCTCGGTTTCCAGCGACTTTTCCTTTTCCCTCTTCCTTGCTTTGTATTCATGGTACTTGGCAATAACTGCAGTAATATTCTTTTCACCTAGAGTAGTAGTTATCTGTAACCAATTCTTCCATTTGTTTAAGTTTTTCTCAGCATCAGTTACTGTTTGATCCATTTCATCCCGTGTTGTTTTGTAGGACTTCAAATAGACTTCCATTATGTCGAGCTTATAGAAATATTCCCAACTAGCTATGGATGCTTCAAATATTTCCTTTTTAAAATTTTGTTTGAATTTCACAACAATTTCATTGAATTCTGGAATTTTCTCTCCAAACTCATCCATGATATCTACATCCAGGTTATGACAATTTTCTCTTATTTCAACCAGTATGTCCAAATATTGTCCCATTATGGTATTAGTATCCTTGATGATTTTATCATATATGTCCAATCGCCATTCCAAATAATTAGCCCAATTTGGATCAACTTCTTTGGGATCATTCACAATTTTCTCTCTAATCAATATAATTGGATCTAGATTAACTAAATCTGTAACTTCCTTGGATAATACAAAAAGATTATTTTGTTCTTTTCTCATATGCTACAGTTCTGCATAAGTTCTCAACTTTCGGGGAGATAAACATACTGAAATAATGAGAGAGATGAGTATGAAATACAATATGCAAATATAAGTGCAAATCTCCCACCACCTCGCATTTAAGTTGCCATCACATCTACATGTACCGTATTTATGAAATACTCAATTCTAAATTTTTGAAAAAAGGAAATTGCTTTAAAAGACGCACGCTTTTCAATATGACTTGACCTCTCCAAGTTGTATGGCGCCTTGAAATGTGTAAAAAAGGAAGCATGTTGCCAAGTCACTTGGATTGGTAACTTGGTAACCAAAATCTAGAGTTGATAGGTTATGATAACCTCTGACTCTGTGACTTGCTTGAAGACAACACAAGGGCGGGCTATGACAAGACTTAAGTCGCTAACACATGAAGTTACGAAACTTGATAAACCTGCGACAAAGGTTATGAAAACCAGGAAACCTGCGACCTTAAGAGATAAATTCTAAGTAAAAGGACTTACAAGATAATAACAAGGACTTCAAAGAGGCTAAATAAGGAAAACAAAGTCTGTGGCCTGAAAATTTTAGAACGTGAGTAACATAGTGAAATGTGCTAATCCTAGTAAAACCTAGGATCACTTTCTCACATTACATTTTGGTGAACTCAAAATTATCTTACACTTGCAATTTTTCTATTTTTTAGTGCATAAAATCTAAAAAAATGAATTTAAAACCTAGGTTATTTGAACATATTCATGATAATTTGTATTTATTTTCAAAAAACTATCCATTTTCATTAGTTTTCCATCATAAAAATTGAAAAATAATTTGGAAAAAATTGCAAAAAAAAATTAGATATGATTTTCCTTGTCTAAGCTTAGATCTGAATTATTTTCATTGAAAAAATTAATTGCTAAATTATTTGATCATTTATGCACTCATATTTTACTGAAAAACATTGAAAAGGTGAAAAAATTGCATGTATTTTCATTCCAAAAAATCAAAAAGTATTACTTTTCTACATTTTTTAGAAAAATAAGTCAATTACAACATTTAATTTTTGTAAATTATCATTTGAACATCTTCAAATATCCTAAAAATATCCAAAATTACATGCATGCATGTGGTTCATATTGAAAAATTAGGCTTTGGCGCATTTCTAGAAATTTGTTGACAGTCAAACCTGAATCACCAAGACATAGGACCCTCAAACACAATACATCATTCCCAAAATTTGAAATTTGTAAAAACCTATGCAAAACATAGTCACCCTGGGCACCCTTATCCAATCATTTTGAGCTAAAAATTTATGTGAAAATCCATGTGTGTCCTCTGTTTAGATCTAGTTTTTGTTTTGTAATTCTTCTTTCAAACCTATCTAATTTTTTTCATTTTATCCATAGGGAAAATAAAATGTTTCCTTTTCAAATATGTGGTTTTGATATGGTAACATATGGCTTGTATAATTATAATTCTTTTGCTTACGTACGAGAACAATCTAAGGAAATAAAATGAAATAATTGACAATGTTAGTTCTTCTCCCAATATTTCATCTACTTGTGAGAATTTTTTGGTGCAAAAGGATGCAATCATGGACAATCATGAAAATCATAGTTGTTCTTCTCTCGATACCTCACCTACTTGTGAAGAAGGTATCTTGGTGTTAGAGGATCCAATCATTGAGCATCATGAGAATCTTGATTGTTTCTCTCCAAACACCTCTCCCAATTGGAAAGATATTGTGGCACAAGAGGATGACATCATTGATACATTTATTTCAAATCATAGTAATATGGATTGCATAGATACAGATTCTAAGGTGACATTAGATCCCCCATCAATAGAAGATCATCAACAAGTAGTTAACTTCGTTGAGGTTATGAACACACAATTAACATGTAGATATCATTTAATTATTAGACCTCTCAAGACTCCTTTAATTATTGGACCTCCTAAAATTCCTCTAATTATTGAACCTCCTAAGTCAGCTCTCATAATAAGACTTCCTAAACCTCCTAGTCATATCCTACATTTTGCAAAACAACTCACTAGTAATCATGTGTCACAACAACCATGTTATCACACAGTTGCTCACACATATAACACTAGAAATAATAAGAAACCAAAACATCCATTCCATTGGCTCAACCATACCTTCCACCCCACCTAATATCCCTTAGTGTAGTGGTAAATAATATGATCTTGTTGAGAAAATTTGTAATACTCCAACCAAGATTTACCTTTGGGATTTGATTCTAACATCACCTACATACCATGAGATTCTCCAAGAGGCTTTGTAGAAGATTGATGTACCAAATTCTATGAAATTGAATGATGTAGCCACCTTGATTTATTGTATTTAAGTGAAAATTTTGGGTATTACATTCCCTCAACATGAATTTCCCTTGCTTGAGATCCAAAATAAATATGAAGCCTTAATGATAAAGGTGGTCATTAATAAAAATGGACTTCTATGTACACTCATAGACAATGGATCATGTCTTAATGTTTGTAGCATTGATCTTCTAGACAAAATGGGTATGGATAAGAATCTTATAGAACCTAATTATCTTTCAATTCGTGGCATTGATAATGTTAATAAGCAACCATTAGGAGTGATCAAGCTACCCATTAAGGTTGGGCCCGTGGTTTTTCCTACCCTTGTCCATGTCATGCCAAGACCTCTTTCATACAATCTTCTCCTAGGTAGACCATGGATTCATACCATGGAGGGAGTCCCATCTACTCTTCACCATGAGATGAAGTATGAATATAATAAGATATACAAAATTAAAGCAGATGAACAAAACTATAATTCATAAATCCAAGATGATCATAACACTTACAACACTCTTAATACTTTGATTCCAGCTTCAAAAGTAGAACCTCTACATGGTGATGACAATCATGATGTTGTTCCACCCAAAACAAAATTCTTAGATGATGATTAGGGGCCATTAGATTTTACACCTTGTTTCAAAGGGAAGTCTAAAA
Organism: Sequoia sempervirens; assembly: GCA_007258455.2. Lineage (NCBI taxonomy): Eukaryota > Viridiplantae > Streptophyta > Pinopsida > Cupressales > Cupressaceae > Sequoia > Sequoia sempervirens. The sequence goes on from VDFB02371354.1 coordinate 116,020, forward strand.
TCTCACCATCAAAGTCCAAAGAGTCAAATACAAGTGATGACCATAATATTGCTTCATCTTCAAACATGTTTTAGCGATGATTGGGGTTCATTAGATTTTACACATTTTTATGGGAGAATACAAAATCTCACCACTAGTACAGAAACAACAATATATGATTAAAAAAGGTACTAAAAAATGCATGTAAATGACCAAACATGATCACACAACCATTAATAGTTTATTTCCAATCATTTATAACGCGGCCAAATTGATGACTAAACTATTTTTAGTAATTTATTAGTTGTTTTGATTGATCGATTTGGTAGTATATTTAGTCGTTGATTTAGTCATTGATTGTTGTAATCTGGTCACTTATTTAGTCATTTTTATTCACTAATTTCACTGGTCATATATTTAGTCATATTTATTTATTATTCACTAATTTCTATCAATTGGTAGTATATTTAGTCAATTTAATTATTAATTGACATCAATTAGTAGTATATTTAGTTATTTCAATTTACTGATATTTGAGGATATAAACATAAAACACATAAATACACATCAATCATCAATTGCACACAATAAGACAGCCATTGAGAAGGAAAATTTGCTGAAATTTATTAAAAAAAAGGGTGTTCTTACAACTTGCACAAGTCTGATATATCTATCTTGCTTGAAAAATGATTAGAAATAGAGTATTACAATTTTTATTTTCAGTCACAAGACTGAAAATATGAGTTAAAATGCATAGAAATGACAAGAAAGAAACTTCTCCAAAAAATTTTTGCAATGATGGAAATGCATGCTTGGAGCCCTTCAATGCAAGCATGTGCTCCTTTGTCTCTTAAAACTTCTACAATGTGGGTAATCTTCCTAGAGCAAGTTGTAACATGTAGAATCCAAGAAGGAGAGTGTTGATCATGTCCCATATATGCAGCTCTCTCCTTCAATGCAGTCAACAATAACCCTAGAATCTTTTCTCCTTTATATGCAACATGCCATCTAATATGAGCAACAGGGTGCTGCCTTTTTCTGGCATGAATGAAGTTGTGCCTCAATACAACAAAAAAAATACTATTAGTTTCAATTTAGAAATAATAAAAGTGCATTGTATATTGCAAGTTTACAAAAGCAAGTCCAAACACAGTAGAAAGATAAATCAATTCAAAAACTATAGGAGACAGACCACATCCACAAACATGGGAGAGCTATGCAAAATTGGAGAAATTGGCTTGGAAAATGAAGGCAACAAGGTATTTCTAGATTCAAGACTTTTACTTAATATCGTGGTATAGAAGAAAAAAGAATCATTTATCTACCACCATAGTGAAAAGTTGACAATTGCATTTGGTTTGTTAAACATGGCCCCTGGTACAACTATTAAATTTGTTAAGAATCTTCGAGTATGTTCTGATTTTCACACTACAACAATATGAGAAAACATGGCCTCTGGTAAGAGAAATTGTTTTGATTCAACAAGATTTTCACACTGCAACAAAATGAAAAAAAAATCAACAAGAATATTATAATATAAAAATTGCCACAATCAATAGAAATTTTAATTCACAATAAGAATGTGAAGAGATGAAACAAAAGTTAAAACTAATACAAATTTGTTCATGATAATGACTATGAATACCTTATGGTATTAACTTACAAAAAGTAAAAATTCTCGTGGATATTTTGACAGTATCTGCAATCATAAGCTGTTGTAGATGGTTTTTAATGCAATCATAAACCTTAGAGTTTAAAGTTTCATATTCTACGTTATATTTAACAGACTAGAAATTGATGTGATATGAAAATAGTTGCAAACTACCAATGCCAAATATACTAGACTTCTTTCAAGTTCAAACCATCAAATAGAGAGAAGAAAATATATAAATAGTTACCCCAGACAAAACCCTTCTATTATCCCTTTTACAATAAAAATACTAGAATAAAAGCATGAAAAAGCTAGAATCATATTATGAAGTTTTGATATGTTAAAATTATAAATAATCCTAGCCAAAACTCAATCTTGTAACATATGCAACATTTAGATGAGCTTGTATAAGAGAGTTTTATTCTCTACTCTTCAAAAACCACTAAAACAATAAGAATCACAACATAGAAATAAATTTGACCCATTTTTGTTGAATGTTAGGAACAACCACATCAAGGAAAGTCTCCACCGATGTATCAAAGAAAACAATGTTAAGAAACTTCACTAGAGAGAAAATATCTTAACTTTCAAAAAACTGTAGGTTTCTCATCCCATAAAATAATTTATATAATTTCTAAGAAAGATTCTCTGCCTTCTGCTGTATTGGGAATTACAAATGATGAGCAAATAAAATGTCTAGCTCTCTCTTTAAAGTATTCAATAAATGGAACCAATGTCAAATCTAAGGCATGAAGAATTACCATCACATCGAACTGCTCAAGTTTTGAGACAAGTTGCATGCAACAATTATCAACAATGATCTCATTATACTTTATCTCTTTTTATTTCTTTGCAATTTCATGGTAGGATTCCAAAAAAAGCCTATCTGTAAGTTTCATGATATTGGCCTTGTGCACTGTTGTCACTATTTTTCTATTGTTAAGATATGCATACTTGGCAATTTGTTCTGAGTAAAACTTTGTTATCACCTAGCAATATCATTGAGTGAATAACATAAAACATAACAGTGGTGTCTCTTAAAATAAATGCATTAAAGTATATGTGCTAAAAAAAATTAGAAAACAAGCCAAATTTTCTATAACAATATGGGCAAGCACATATCATGAATTGCAAACCCAAACATTGTCTTAAACGAAGGAAAATAGTTAAATCATTTAGCTTTCTACTTCTATACCATATGCTACAAATAAACTTATGTTCCACCAAGTCTCCTTTGGGGTGAATGGGGAAACACAACAGCACAAAAGGGGGATGCCTAGAAGCACCCACAAAATCCTAGAAATAAAATTTGAATAGGAAAATAGAAAGGAGATATGAATAGGAAAGGAGGGAAAGCACCCAAGGGATGGAGAGATACCCAGGTGGAACATAGGAATAAACAAAAGATCTAATGAGTAAACAAAATAAAAAAATCTTCTCCATCTAAATTCATCTCCAAGATTGTTGCAAGAGAAATTGTTCTGAGAGATGTGAACCATTTCCATCATTTTAAACGGGACAATGTTCTTGTGGAGAATATTGGTGATGCTAAATGAAACAATTTGAAAAACAGGCTTGCACGATAATAATGTGCACTACATTAGATATCCATTAATAACAAAGGGACATCCATCAAAGCATAACAACAGGGATTTTTTTTTTCATATGTTGTAGTTACAAGTGCCTTGCTAGACATACATGAAAATGTGGAAGCATAGAAAAGGCAAGCGAACCGTTTCAAAAAATGCCTCAAAGAAATGTGACAAAGCCTTCACAAAACCTTCTGCACAACCACCGCAACACCATATGGTGGTTGTACAAAAGGTTTTGTGAAGGCTTTGGAAGCTATTTCAATTGTCTTAGAGTTATTATAGAGTTTTTTGGTTGCCAGAGATTTTGAAGTTTTTGAAGAGAACTGGGTGTCTATTCTTTTTTGCTAGTGCCATATGAATTTGTACGGAGCTAAGGATTAGAGTTGTGGGATCTCATAATCAAGATAAGTGTTATATTAAATGGACTGTCAAACTCTATATGGGCTATCTATATGTTGAGAGATTGGTAAACTATGAGTGGGGTCATACTTGATGTCATGAATACTTACACGCATGCTCTAGATTCGGGAGTTATTTCCAGGTATCATAGAAGAATAACAAACTATGATAGCTCTTTTCTGTTTGCAAGCTATTTGGAATAAACATCCCTGTGGGTATCGAGGCTATTATTTGAGAGATTTTTTTTAAGTTTATGAAGACACGGGAGTTGTGGGGATTTCATTGATTTCCCTCGAATCTCTGCATTCTACCTCTGCTATCTTTCACAACCATATCCTTTATCATTACAATACCTTCGAGGTCTTTGTCCAAATCACCTCTGCCATGGATTGTCACATTGTCATAGATATTGGACTATTATACCTTTTATCTATGTATTAATTCACATATTACTTTTATGGCACAAACCCTCCTTTTTTGTGAAACTCAAAGAAGACACAGATTTGAGGGTCTATGATAAACCCTATCAATGTAGAGCCCTTGTAAACTTAATAACAACAAAACATGACAAAGGTTTTGAATACTTACTAGACAAGCTTCAAGACATCTTTAGAAAATATAAATGTGATTTTATTACTAATGAATAAAACCTTGAAAACTACCAAACATGAAGATACCAAAGAAACTCTCAAGAAGATCCATTTTTTTCTATCTCTACCTTTTAAACTTTGATTATTGTTTTCAAGTGTCACTTATACTATCTTATCATGAGCTTGACTACCATATAGTCTGTCCTCTTGAAATTTGTCTATTATTTACTCTTCATAAGTTTGTCCACTTTGTGCATTTTATTCTTGTTCAAAGAGACCTTTCATGCGCTTAGACTTCAAATTTTTTCTCTTGCTAACTTATTTTTCTTTGAAGACTATCATAAAATGAATCAAAAACCTTGCCCCATGACTATCAAAAAATGAAATTGCACAAAAACCATAACAATACATGTTCTCATCTTGATATTTGTAGAGAAGAAAACTAAAGCACTGGATATATGGGGTTTGATTTAACAAAACCTGGATATGAATCACATAATATAACAAACTTCTTGCTCTCATAGTTACTAAAAGGTTTGATGTGGTAGTGATCTCACAAGCTTGAATGAATAACTTATAACCCTTCTTAGTATTTACAGTGGGAAGATTGTTATGGAAGTATTTCATACCCACTCCCTAATATTCAAAAACCCTACTATGAATATTATTCATTAAGAGAGAATCTCATTTTAACATAATAAACCCTATTAGTGTAGAGACCATGAAAATTAATAACAAAACATGACAAAGGTTTTCAATACTTACTAGACAAGATTCAAGACATCTTTAGAAAAATATAAATGGGATTTTATGACCAATGAATAAAACCTTCAAAACTACCGAACATGAGGATGCCAAAAACTCTCAAAACCTTGAAGATGCATTGTTTTGTTTATCTTTGTCTTTTAAACTTTGATCATTGTTTTCAAGTGTCACATATACTATTTTATCATGAGCTTTACTACCATCTAGTTTTTCCTCTTGAAATTTGTCTATTGTCTACTCTTCATAAGTTTTCTCACTCTATGCATTATATGCTTGTTCAAAGAGACATGTCATGCACTTAGACTTCATTTTTTTTTCCTTGATAATTTATTATGCATGTAAGGCTATTATAAAATGAACCACAAAACCTTTAGTTTCAACAAATGAAAGTGAATAAAAGACCATAGCAATACATGTTCTCATCTTGACATTTGCAAAGAAGACAACTAAAGCAGTGGATATATGGTGTTTGATTTAACAAAACTTGGATATGATTCACATAATATAAAAAATTATTGCTCTCATAGTTACTAAAATGTCTAATGTGGTAGTGATATCACAAGCTCCCCACATCACCATGAAGGCCCAACAACCACTATACGGTGTTGCAGTGGTTATGCAGAAGGTTTTGTGAAGGCTTTGGTGATCCAAAGTGGAACTTGCAACTAAAATATCTAATAAAAATCCACTTCCAAATATGCTTATGCCTTAATGAGAAATAATCATTCATATAACTAGTTAGTTGGAAGAAAATTGGGAGATAGCATAAGTGCTCAGTTACCAATAATTTTTTTGAAAGAACCTTCCTTGAATGCGAGTGCAATTTAGGAAGTTGGTTCAGACACAAACTTGTCTCAACAAACGATGCTTAAGCTTCCTCAAAAATGTGGTGAGTGTGCAAGATTTTCCACCAAGAGAGTATCAAGGATGACAGGCTATCATGGAGCCATGTATCATCCATTTGTTTCCTCCTTGCTGGCTATCGTAGCAGTTTGTGTCTGTGTATGTTTGCTATTCAAGGGACCCCCAAAAGTTAGTTCAATTCCACCATTCATGTGGGAAAAAATTGGTTATGGTGCATATTAAAGCTAAGTTTCCTTGGTTGGGATGTTGGTTCTGCATTTTGTGTTGCAAGAAGCTGGATTCTATGGATATAAAGTCTCAAATTCTACTCTCAAATTGTGCCTTGTGACATTGAATGTGCTACATCACATTACACATTCAAGTAGATCAGATGAAAATTTATTCTATTAGCAAATGAGGAGAGCCTTCTCATCAATGGATAAGCTATTGTAAAGAGCCCACAAATACTGATACAGGCTCTTGAGGAGTGACCTAGGAAGAATGAGAGCAAGGTTTGTGGCCTTTCAAGGTTCTTGTTATGTGAATATTATCATAAATGTGCATTTTGAAGCTATGGAAAAAAGATGTTGTGTATATAATCATAAAGATGCCAATGGAAAATCCAAGTCTCCCTTAATAGGTTTCTCTTATGTTGGATCATAACTGATGAGGGCTACACCGCCCTAAACCTTCACAAATCACAACAATAGATACCAACATAGAAGATGTGAGACAGAAAAATAACTCACTTCCAATTATTTTCATAAAATGAAATTACAGATTCAAAACTTACATGCTACAACCTCATGGGCTTGATTCATTACAACATAAATCAACTTTGAAAACAAAATATATTATTCGAAGCCACAATCTGTGCTAATGGATCCACCCTCTACAACCCCCCACTTAACCCTTTTATTTTACCCCAATAATCGCCCTAGAATGTTCTAGAAAGTTCAACTTTCCCTTTTGTTTTGGTGCCAAAATTCCAACTGTTTGATTTTTGTTCTAGGAAGAAATTTTAATGAAATTCACTTTTTAGAGGGGCAACTTCATGGGGCCATAACTTTTGATCTGGGTGTCCAATTTTCTATTATTGCATATTGTTGGAAAGCTCTCAAAGAGATCTACAATGTTGAATCCATTAGAGATCGATTCGTCGAATTTTCAAGTTGTTTCGGGGCCTCTAAATTTTTCATATCTGAATTTGAAGTTGCACTGGAGAAATTTCTTGGGACAAAAACTTTAATATCTCCCAAATTGTGTAGATTATTGAGACAATTCTTTTGCAATCAATTTTTTTTTCAATTCTGCTCCTTGGGGTAAATTTTTAGGTCTATACGAGCCCATTTAGGATGACTTACTAAAAATAGTAAATAACCATTTTTTGTTATTTTTGACTTCTACCTATCTTACACCCCTTAAGTGCCATCATGGGACTCAAAATAGCTAAAGAAAATAAGGAAAAACATTTTTTTTTGGGTGATACAAGATTTCCCTACACCATTGGATGCGCCTACATCAATAACATTTTGAAGCAAATTATGGTATTTTTCTTATGGTATTTTGCATAGGATCACTTCAAACAACCTTTCATAATCACTAATTAAGCTACCTCTAGCATAGAACCATTGGACATAAAAGCATCACTAACCTGGAAGATGTTGGAGGTGTTAATTGGAGCAACATAATGGGTGAAGTAGAAGCAACAATAGGTTAATAGGTGTTGTGGTCATTTATGATTTTTATAATTGGCAATAGAAGGGTTGATGCATAAACTAATGTTTATAATGGGAGTGATCCCTAAGACCACAACTAATGCATCAACAAAATAATCAATTTTTTCTGGTATTAAAAATTAAATTCCTAATTATATCATCATCTAGATTACATTTTTATGGCCATAAGAAGCATTTTGTTTGGATTAGGTTCCCATAATTTCAATCACTCTTTTAAATGCCTACATATTAACCACAAAACATGATGAAATTACCAAATGAGAAAGCTACTTACCAACCACCTGGGGGACTCTGGAATAAAGAAGAGACCCAAGACCAAAATTGAATAGGGGATAAGTCCTGCAAAGACCATTCATGCCAGATATAAGTGGACCAATGTTACGTTTCCTCACATGCAAAAAATATAATTTCAATGTATTTATAATACTAAGCCTATATATATTGTGATTTTTAGTAGACTTTAACTTGGATGGAGAACATTCATTGCTTATTGTGATGTTTTATTGGATGAAAACATGTCAAGTGGTATCTTAATGGATTTTATTACCTATAATAGCAAGTTTGTGCCATGTCACCAACATTCCAAGAAGGTATACTATTAGTATATCAGAAGTTATCGACAACTATTAGAGGAGTCAAAAATGAAACTCAGATTTGCAGATAGGAGCACTTTATTTTGAGCATAATGAAGTGTAATGATGCTTCTTATAACTTTTAACTAATATAATTCTATCTATTTTAATCATGTTCTCACCTATCTACCGACAAAAGGATAAGGTGGATTAAATACTTTGACCTAATTTGTATTTGTGAGTACTCTCAAGTTCTTGGGAGTTATTTCAGCTATGTAGATAGGAACCTATCCAAGTATTTTAAAATAAGGGAATTAAAAGAAATACCAAAAAACAAACATAATCAACCTTTTCTAGACCTCAAAATGCTATATATGCTATAAAAATTAATCATGGTTGGCTATATTATATAAATATTGATGTTGATTCACCCATATATTTAGAGGATAAACATCAGCCCTTTTAATCTTGTATGGAAGGGAGACATTGTATAGGAAGTAAGGCTAACCCCATATCCCACAAACAATCTTCCAATATCCAGTGGTAATGCAACCTGCACAAGATAAAAATATTGTTTTTACAAACTATTTATGAGTATCAAAGACAACCCAAATTTATCTTATGATCTACTCTTTCAAGACATCCATATTCTACCTATAAACACTATTGAAAAAACACTAATCAATAATCTAAACAAGATTCACATCATGGAAAAGGAGGGAGAAGTGATTGAAAGCACAAAAAAGGTGATACACCAATAATAGGAGAAGTCTTGACCTGCTTATCAAGCACAAAACAACCTCAAGGATCTGACTTGCATTCACACAAACTCATGTGATACTATCACAAAGGTTAGGAGGAGAAAGGTGTAGATGTGAAAGGAACTGATATCCATAAGAGAAACCTACAATTATTTAAGAAAACACAATGGAACTATACAAGAGAAAGGAAATAATCAGTTCTTTTATTGATTGTGAAGGCTCAAGCATGTGTTATAGATTCAATATGCAAAAATTGATACCAAAAGTATAGTCGCTCCCCTTCTTCTGCCTAATTACAACAAGATATAAGAGAAAAGTAATTGATTGTGTGAGAGAAAACAAGGAGTACAACTGCTTCTTCAATGCTTCGGTTGGCTTCACCTGTTGGAGTTAAGGGCAGACACTGAGAGGGGGGGGGTGAATCAGTGTCAACACTTTTTCAACTTTGACCAAGATTTTTCATTCTGATTTCCTTTTCTTTCAACAATAGTGTAGAGTAATCACTTTTGAAAGCACAAAGATATGACAACATTAACTTAGTCTATTTGACAACTTATGAAAATATGATTTGAGTGAGATATCTTGCATTTTCCAAAACATAGTTCAGATTTGATCTCAATATAACTCTGATTAATGCATTCATGAGTTGAATGTAATCATTCATAAATAGAATTGAGAACAATAATAAACCCAACAGTGAATTGAAACAACAACATAGAAAAGCAGTGAGCACACAGAAGAACAAAGAGACAAAAGATTTACTGAGTGGAAAACCCTCTTGGGGTAGAAAAACCACTCCTAAACTGCCTTACTGGCTTAATCTGCAAAACCACTGTTAACAATGCCTTATAGGATAATTTCTAAGCACCAACTCAAGGAACACCAACCCCTCATTTAGAGACACCAATCTCAAGGAGAACCAACCCCTTACTAAAATTTCAGAATTACAATAATAATATTAGAGGATCACTCTATTTTCAAGTAAGCTCAAGAAACTCAACGCTCTTATCTACCTCATACTCTAAGAACCCAACTCTATATTACAAATTTTTCCAATACATCTCTTGATACGGCCAAAATAAACATCTCTCAGAATTACAGGCCAACAGCTTCTACATAGTTTTCAACACTAGTTTTTTATATACATTTCAAGTATGTCTGTTATCAAGAAATCTTCAACAAGCGTTTTTCACAAGATTCTGAAACTCTCTTGCTATTATTAGAATATGAAGTTGAATACTGACAGACTATTGATGATGATTAAAAATCAATAGTAATGCTTATCGAGAGAGCTGCAAATCATCCTATTAAATAAAAAACGCAACTGCTCAAAGAGGAAACTCAATGAATATGTTGTCATGTAATGGTTCTGAGATTTGGTGCAAATCCATGATGTCGTCCACAGTGTTTTGAGTTTTCATTAACCATTCGTTGAGACATCCAGATAGTTTTTCTGAAGTCAATTGCACCGCCAGACATTCCTCTTAGTTATCGCTTTCACCATGAGCCATCAGAGTCGAGTAGAAGAGATAACAAATACATCATGTCATGCCGAGAGCTCATATGATTTGTTCTTTCCAATCACTGAGACACTAGAAACTTTCTCACCGAGATGCCCTTTTGTTTCATTCACTGTCACTATAGCCTTTTCTTCATTTGCTTTCGCCGTGACCCAGAGAAGTCGGGAAGACCTTTCATAGACCACATCAAGTTTCACCGAAAGACTTAAACCTTATCCATTCTGAGTCGTTGTGACATCCTGTAGTCGGGGAGACATCTCATAGAACATCCTGTGTCTTACCGAAAGCTAACATTATCATTCTTGTCGCCATGAAATATCGCTTTCAGGGAGACCTCATATAGATATCTTCATTATACCAAAAGTCATCCCTTCATCTGGTGTCACTGAGACAATCCATATCTTATGCTGATGAAGTCCCTTTATGTTCCATCGGCAAGACCGGAGGTCACTCGCCGAGACCTCTTGCCGAAAACCCTAGCTCTTACCAAAATGGCTACCTTTATGATGTCATTCGGTGTAACAAATCGAACTCGCCAAGACCTTTCTTCGATGCTCATGAGTCATACCGAAATGTTCCTTTTGATTTATGCATCGTCGAGACATATCAATGTCGGGGAGACCCCCTGTAGAGCACAACATGTCTTTCATAGTTCTCTCGTCGAAGCATCCTTCTATCATATGAGTGTCGCTATAGCATACCGTTATTGGGGAGAAGTCATACCGCCAACATTATGTTTCATCGAAGGGTTTCCTTAGTGTATTGTTAGTTCGCTGAGACATAAGGAAACTTTTCGCTGAGATGCCCTTTAGATTCATTCACTATCGCTATGACCATACGATATCGGAGAGACCTCTCATAGAATAGAATTTGTTTCACCAAAGGTCACTTGATACACATTGGTCGCCGTGACACATGGTTTTTCTTGTTGACGAGACCAACTGTACAATACATGTCGTTGTAACTTCGAACCATCAGGGAGACATCTTGTAGATTGTTTTAGTCATACCAAAACACCCTGAATTCACACCTGTTTGCTGAGACTTTCAGAATGTCCTACCAAAGGAAATTGTCCAACGGTGGTCGGTGTGACATTGAACATCCGTTATGACATCACGCCGAAAGCAAAAATTCTGGCCGAAGTGAATCCCATATGTGATGTCGGCGAGACAAAACCACTTCGCCGAGACCTATTTTGAAAACCTCGACTCTTGCCGCTACGCATCCATCCACCATCGGTCGGTGAGACACTATGTCTTCAGTAAGACATCATTCCGACGAGTATAACTTATGCCGATATGAACTTTCCTATCGCTAAAACAAAAGAGAATGTCATGTCAATAGATGCTTGGAGATGGATCTTGATCGGCCGATGCACCACCTCATGTATTAGTCGGCGAAACCTGACTCATTTAGTAAGACCTCTCAGCAGTGAAAAAACCTCATGCCGATAGACTTTTCTTCTGTTGCTAAGACCACGATCAATGTCATGCCGAAAGCTGCCTGTATGAAAAAAAATCATTATAACATCATAAATGTCTTGCCGAAAGGCAACAGAGACATTTCAAAATGGATCGGGGAGACCCTGCCATTCTCATGCAGATATGTTCTTTTTCTGTCACCGAAACAATGATCAAAAAGATAACCTGAGACTGCATGAAGCTCAAACTGAACAGTACCAAAGGATATTAGAATTCTGAATGTAAACTGTCCACAGAATGCTAAGTCAAGTAAACCATATAGACAAAACTGTATCAAGATAAAACATGAGAAACCAATATGAAACTATCAACAAGTAGAATCAACTGAAAGGGGATTTTGTCATCAAGGACAAACCATATGATCACAATTGAGATTCAACATCACCTTCTTCTAGGCGTAGAAGGGACAAACATGTTGATTTATCTCATTGAAACTCATTGATAATCTCAACTAATGTCTTGGAGTAGTTAACTAAATCTTCTTGCATGAAAATCTCTCAGAGGGGCTCAAGAACTACCACTACTCATTCAAACAAGTTCTTGTTGTCATTAATCATTTCATGCACTCCTTGGTGGCATAGAAGGATCTTTCTCTTTGCTAAATTTTATGCACTAAAATCACCTCCAACTATCATACTTTCCCAAACCTCATGATGCCATTTGAAGTCAATGCAAACAAATGTCTATTCTCATGTAATGAAAAATTGGTTTCCAATAGAAACCTGCTTTTATGGCTCAAAATTTTGAGGTTTAAAGTTTTAGACTCAAAATTTGGATAGAAAGGTTTGAATTTGAATACCAACATTTGCTACTACAAGTAAACCTATTAATATGTGTGTTGAAATAAACACTGGAGTGTGATCTATAAAGAACTAAATTTGAAAGCAACTAGAACTTGAGGATTTAACTGAAAGGCCAGAATCTCAATTTATTTTCTTTTCAAATAGAATCTAGAGCTTATGAAAGAGATCCAAACTACTCAAACAACAATAGAAAAAAAATAACAAAAATTATTGAAACCACATAATAATACTTATTTATCATCAAAAAGAACAAAATCAAAAAAAATATAAGGCACAAAGAAAATTTATTAAGAAGGTATGCAAAACAAATTTAGGTTTAAGAGCCTCTATGATCTAAGCTACTTTGTCCACCCAAGCAAGATGTCAAGTAGAGCAAATAATATAAATTTCTGCTTCTGTTGGTGCAAGTGTTTTAGCTGGAATCCTATTTTAGGGGATATTCCAAGTACATATGGCCCAATTCTAATGACAACTATTATTAAAAGTAAAAAATAGCTTTGGATGTTATTAGTATGTTATTGATATTGAATCGTGGACTAGATTTTTTGATACACTATGACTGGAGATCTTGTATCAATGGGGAGATATGGATCTTCTTGCCACTGATCTGCCCAAAGAAAACCATATGCTAATATTTGACTTATGAAATATACTTAGATAATTGATTTATTGTTTCATGTGCCTCCAAATAGGTGCATCAAATCCTTGAAGGGGATTAACAAAGATTTATTCAACAGGAAAAAGAGACTAATTCTATATGATTTTGCTTTATAATTCATCCCAATGCTGATAACAATCAATCTTAGCTTTGCAAAATACATAGAATCATTAACTAATAAGTTCTTAAAGAAATTTTAGGATGCACCCTTCCAAGGGATAAACCTCTCCAAATTTTCAAAAGAATTGCAACTAGTCTAGCCATAAAATCTTAAGATGAATAGTGTTGAGGGACTACCTTAAGATGCATACTATGGAGTGTAACCTAGCATTCCTACCTTGATTTATAAAACCACTTCCATGCCATCAAACTCCTCACCATGCAATACCTCTAAACTTATATTTCATGGGGATTCCCTAAAAGACATGGTCGTAGGGCATTAGAACAATCTATAGCTAATTTTATGCTTTTAAACAATTCATTGGCTCTTTTTTTGCTCAGTTTCCGAAGATGAGATTTTGTTGGCTAAATTGTTACAAGAAACAATCAAAAAAATAATCCTAGTTTTATTCTGACAGAAAAGTTATTGTCACATGGCAAGATTAGTCAACAAAGTAGCCATAAGCACAAAATGTGATTTAATTTATCCTTTAACACACACAACCAATGTTTCTACAAATTGATAATGATTGTCACAGCTGCCAGAGAATAGATCAGCTTACTTTTGTCACAGCTCAATGAAACATGGCCATTAATCAAAAAATAATAGGGCTTATAGTAGAGTATTATAAGTGGGTTAATCCAATATAAAATGACACAAAGGAAACGGAGTTCGATTCTTACTGACATTTTCGTCATGTAGCATTATCATTCTATAACCCAGAAATAAACCAAAGCTGTGATTGATATGCTTTTCAACATATACAACCAATCTATAAAAAAATTGAGGATACCTACTACTACTATTGGAGAATAGACAATGCTACTTATGGTCTAGCTTAGTGAACTTTGATGTGATGATAATGACTACAAGGCTTATAGTGGAATAAGTGGGGCTAATCTAATAGAAAATGCTCACAAAATAATATTGGTTCCATTCTGATAGAGAGATTGTTCTCAATCACAAACAAAAAATAACTTTAAATCCAAATGGGTTAGATGGTAGTGATTACTGATGCCAGGGAACACGCTAGTTTCAACGGAAGTTACATCTCAAAGAAAATTGGATACTAATGATCTCACTACTCAAACATTCATTTGAAGGTAAAACTAAGTTCATAGCTATAACTAACTCAAAAATTTTGAAGGCTATCCACTCATACCACTTGAAGAAAAAAAAAGAGGGAAATAGGTCCCAACTAAAAATAAAGTAACACCCAATTGACATATAGAAATCACCATGGAAATGGCTTGCCTGCTTCTTTTGCCTTCCTCCTACTGACTTCATCCATGGTATTAGAATTTGAAGCGCACACACTCCTAATAACACTATCCCCAAATGAATCATGTCTTATATGAGCAAAGGGACTATGTGAAGCAAATAGAGCAGGGTTGTCTAGTGTTGAGGTAGCCATTGTGACATCTTTAGCGAAAAACAAGAACCCAACTATAATATCTCTAACTTACAATGCAAGCTCAATAGGCCCATTTTAGAAGGTGGGCATATGACTGACTACAAATGTAATTGGTGAGAAAATGATTAAGGGAATTTTGTTACCATGGGTTCTTCGTATTTGTCTTTATTTTCTTGCCATTTTTACACTGCAAATTTATTGTCAAAAGGAAATTTAATATCCAATGGTCAAGTAGTGTGGGGCCCTATTATTCAAAAGATCAATAAGGTTGCAAGTTTTGTATGATACCTTTCCTTCAGTGTTTGGATTTGGTTTTGTGTGGTGTTGGTCTCTACTCCTTGGAATGGCGAGGAGAAACCCTTCCCTGTGAAGGATAAAGGCGGGAAATTTTTTCACAGTTTCAAATCTTCCAAATGTTTTACGTATTTCTTTTAATTGTAATAACACTTTTAAATGGTGGGGAAGAGGGAAATTACCAAATCGAAGTGACTAATTATTTAGTCATTTTTATTTGTGTGACTAATTATTTAGTTGTGTTTTTTTATGCAACGATAAAATTAGTCATTTATTTAGTCATTTATAGTTGTGTTGCAAAAAAATAGTAGAATTTAGTCATTTTTAGTTGTCATGACTAAAAATCTTAGTCACATAGTCATTTATTTTCCAAATTCTACTAGTGCACAATATAAACCTAAAGTGTCTTGTGTTTTATCTTGTTCTACATAAACATATTCAAAAACATCACCCCATAATGGTGATGGGGGCTCTTTAACTTCCGTCCCTCATGAGTGGAAGATGCCTAAATTTAAAAAACTTAAAAAGGATTTGTGTACTTGGGAAAAATATAATTATTCTCAGGAGCATGTAGATACTATTTCTTCATTTGAATTGGAAGGATGTTATGACCTTAGATACAAAAATCTTTCTAAAAATGGATATTAATACAAACATGGAACAAAATGCTAAGGATCAAGTGAAGTCTATACCATACTTTTCCAAACAGGTTCTAGGTTCTCAACCTTCATCCCCATCTTCATCTAATGCTTTATCATCTTTTGTATTTATGACATTTTGTGGCAAGCGAGCAAGCTTTTCTTCACAAGAGAAAGAAATGTCTTCTACCATTGAACAAGAGCATATCTTGTTGAGGATTCTCAAATCCCGCTTGATTACTCTTCCTCTAAAAAATTGAAAGAAATATTATCTCATTTTGTGCATATCATCGAGTGCATGGTCATTCTACCAATGAATGTCAGGCCTTGAGTAATAAAATACAACTTCATGATTGTGGTTCTCTTCTATTTTTTGATGCACCTAATCACTCTAAACAATAATGATGTTTATTTTATGGTGTTCATCCTCACTATGCGGCATTTGTAGTTTTATTTGTTGTCTCATTGCAATTCATTGTGATACAATCTTAGGTGCAACCATATTTTCCATGGCAGCAACATGATAGTCTCTTGCATGGTTTTCCTTGTCTCTACACTTGGGGGGAAAGGATAACTAGTTTCAAGGTGTGCATTCTTTTCTCTTTAAAATACCAACATATCAAGTACATTGGCATTTTAATGGGATGCATATATTACTCCTATCCATTGACGTCTTGTGAGATTCAACCTATTGACATACCCCTTTAGTGGTGGTGTTATTATAATGCCCCCTGAGGCATGGTTATCAATTCATCCCCTTGGATGTTAAAAAAATTTATGCACCTTCTTAGGTGAGTTTTGTTCATCCCCTTGGACGTTTATGCACCTTCTTAAGAGAGTCTTGTTCGTCCCCTTGGACATATATGCACCTTCTTAGGTGAGTCTTGTTCATCCCCTTGGATGTTTATGCACCTTCTTAGGTGAGTTTTGTTCGTCCCCTTGGATGTTAAATTTTATTTTCTTCCTAAAGTGAGATGGCAAGATAGTCCATGGATTTGGCATAATGCAACTTGTTGATTCATGAACTTGAGCACCTTTTTAATATAGCCACCTAGCATAACAAAAATGTCTTGCCAATGGAGCCATGTGTTTCATAGTGTCCTAGCATAACACAACTTGGTAGCCTTGTGGAACCCATCATATAACATGGAAAACAGGCATAACACAACTTGCTAGTCAGTAGATCCATGTAGCTCATGAGTGATCTTATATCCTTGTGAGAGCATCATTTTTAGATAACACATTTGATGGATGATGTTTGGTATCTGAGACAAATTTAAGACTGAGGTCTCTTTGCCTTATTGAACCAAATCATTTTAGCACTAACCTTAGTTTTTTTGTGATTAATTGCATGTTATGTGTTTGCATTGTGTGAGCATTACACTTGATGTTCATGTTATGTTTGTATCATATGATGTTATATGTCTTTATCATGGTTTGTTTTCCATGTTGCATTTCACTCCATATGTGTGTTCATTTGTCCTTATGTTGGTTTAACATGGGATCTTGAATCCTATGGGCTTGCACATCCCCCTAGATTCAATGTCATCCTATCTCTCTAATATTTGGATAATTGAACTCCTCTTGACATATTTTCTACTTTAGTGTGAGTCTGATTGTAAGTTCATAATCTCACAAAGTGGGGGCTAAATGTAGCATCATAAATTGTTATCCTTGAAAATTTCACTGTGTTTCTCCCTCTTAAGTGCATGGACCTAATTGTACATCTAATGTCCTACATTATATATTTCATGGCCCATTTGGAAATTTATCAAGAAAAGCATTTACAAAACCAAAGAACATTTAATTTTTTGTTCCCAATACTTTACACCCTGCAAAATAGGACCAAGAATAAGTCACCCTAGGCGACTTGGTCCCCCTATTTTGCCTCCAAATTTTAATATGTCAGATTTGACAATTTAATATTTGAATTTCAAATGTCAAATGTCAGCTACTAGGATTTAATATTTGGGAAATTAGATTAAATACCTATAAATACCTAGTCATGCATTATTTCAGGGCTATCTAGCAAGAATTGTCTAAATCAAGAGCATTATCAAGAAATTATTATCAAGTCAAGAGAAGATTTATTACAACATTTCAATATTGAAGCATCATGTCAAGTTTCATGTGAGTTTTTTCATGTTTATGATATCATTTTGTTTGTACTAACCCTTGTAGGTATTTTAATAAAATTAATCCAAACAATAATCAATCCTTGAGGAGATGTGCATGACTTTAGTCCTTCAAGGAAATCAGATTTGGGTGGTGAGTTGTAGTTCGTTGTTGATTCATCATTCATTTGTCATTTAGCCTCTATCCCTCAAAAGGATAATATCTCTTTGATCAATTTTTCCATTGTTGAGGAAAACCCCTATATGGCACAACCCTTCCTCTCTCTTTGAATGTGTAGATTACAAATTTGTTATCCTCAAATTTAGCACGCTCAATTCGTGGGATAACCCCTACGAAACTTGTTTGTTTTGTAGCCCATGTACTATAGGCATGCAAAACAAGGAGAATTGAATTAGTCCTCATGTGTGGTCCCCCATTCTCAAAAATTCATTCCAAGCATTAACCTTTTTTAGTTTGTCAAAATTCTCATTTTAAACCAAGTTGTGAAAATTCATTTTTGCGAGTTAGAAAATTTTTGCACATGCAAGAGCTCTATTTTTTAGCATGGTTGCATATTTCATACAGGAGCTCTGTTTTTTAGATCTTTTGCATATTTCATGTAGGATCACTCATTTTTAGTGCCTTTACATGAAATGAAGTTCTTCCAAGTTGATGCAGGAGCATCCAGTGGTGTAAGGGCAATCTTGCATCACCCAAAAATAGTTAAATTTCAAGTTTCTCATTTTTTAGATGTTTTTACATTTTTGGATACCCTTTTTGTCATAATGAAATTCCCAATTTATGGTTTTTAATTTCGGTTCCTGAGTTGAAAGATATTGCAGTTTTAGTTTCCTAGATTTGCACCTAAAAATCTTCGGAGTGGGATTTGAGGCACTTAGAGCTCCCAGATCAGCCCCGAAACTTGCCAAAATCTGCATAGAGGATTTCAAGCATGTTCTTGACTTTGAGACCTTTCCAACGGTTCAAACGGTTCGCGAATCAGAGGCCTGGATCAAAAGTTATGACGCGAAGTTGGCACACAAGATACCATTGCAAATGCTCTTTTGAAATTTGAACTTCATGTTGTAAATTTTGGTGCCAAACCGCCTAAACTCAAATTGAATGTTGTTTTGGCTCCAAACAAATGAGGAGCTCTATTTATGGGCGGGTTTCTAATTTTTGGGTAACTTTTTGGGGACAAGCTCGCATATTGCGAAAGGGTTATTCTGTAGCTTTCTGTAGCTTGCATGTGTTGTAGAACTTGGGGATTTGAGATCCTCTGCATGTAAGAAGCTCCATTTTCTGAATAATAAAATTATTCTCTTGTTTGTGGGTTATTTTCTCAGTCTTGGGTTGCGCCCTCATCAAGAGTGGTATCAGAGCGGGTTTTCTT